>WNWK01033022.1:0-21465 GCA_009830355.1 Cherax destructor
TTTTTAAAATTAAATAAATAAAAATCACTTATAACTCATAAAGAAATATATTTAAATTTTAATTTCTAAGATTTAATAAAATTTATAAAATACCAATCTAACTAAATATCAAAAAATAGTTTTAGAAATTTTTCTCAACCTTAAGTTAAATTATTAAAAATAGAAATATTAAAAATATTTTTGATTTTAATGTTTTGATAAAATATGAAATATTAAAAATTGATTTATAGATTTTATGATTTTTAATTGTAAATTTTAAAGATTTTAAAAATAACTTATTATTGATTTTTAGATTTATATTTAAAATTTAAAATATTTTTTAGTAAAACTTTATTAAATCTAATTTCTACATATTAGAAAATCATTAATTTAAATCTATTTGCAAAATATTTTCAATGCATAACATTAAAGTGAATCTTATCATTGATTTTTCGAGCTTAACTCTAATTGAAAATAATAAATATTTTAAATTTTTAGTTTAATGATTTAAAATATAAATATATAAAATTATTGATTTTTGATTAATTAATTTAAGATTTTAAATATTTTATAATCTTATTTTCAAATTAATAATTTCATAAATTAATTGGAATCTATAAAGAAAATCTAATTTTTATTAAATTTTTGCAGAAACATAAGTTAAACTAAATTGCAAAAAGATTTAGAATTCACTTAAGTCATATTTAAAAAATTAAAATTTTATTATTTATGATTTTTAAATTAAAAATAAAATATTATAATATAATTATAAATTATTTTATTATTTTAATTAAGCATATATTTATTGCATTTGACGATTAAGGCATTTTCAAGGATTTTCTGAAAACACTTTTTTAGATAAAATTACCTATGATAAGTCTAAAGAAATCATAAAATTTGCTATTTTCCCATAAATTTCAATTGCATGAAATTCTATTTAAGTTGAAATCATATTTAGCTAAATGAGTTTGCCAGAAAAGACTCAAACCTTAAAACGTCAAATTGCATAAGATTTAACTTTCTGAGCTTTTAATGTTCATGTATTTTGAAATAATATAAATATTCTAAAAAATATTGATTTTTATAGATTTTAATGGATTTAAAATATGAAATAATATAAATATTAAATGCTATAAAACTTGATTTTATTGCATTTTGACGATTAACATTTCAAGGTTTTCTGAAAAACTATTTTTAGATAAAATACCTATGTAAGCTTCCTAAGAAAATCATAAAATTTTGCTATTTCCCATAAATTTCAATTGCAGAAATTCTATTTAAAGTTGAAATCTAGTATTTTAGCTAAATGGTTTGCAGAAAGCCTCAAACCGCTCTAAACGTGAAATATGCATAAAATAGATTTTAGCACATTTTCTGAGTTAATGTTCATGTATTTCAAAATAATATGAAATATTATAAATATTGATTTTTATGATTTAATGGATTTAAATATGTAAATAATTAATAAATATTAAAATGCTATAAAACTGATTTTTTTGACGTTAACATTTTCAGTTTTCTGAAAACTATTTTTAATAAAATACCTATGAGTAGTCTAAGAAACAAATTTTGTATTTTCCCATAAATTTCATAGAAATTATTTAAAGTGAAATCACATTTTAGCTAAAATGAGTTTCAGAAAACCTAAACTTAAAACGTGAAATATCAAAAAATTAGCTTTTCTGAGCTTAATGTTTCATGTATTTGAAATAATATGAAATATTCTAAATATTGATTTTATAGATTTTAATATTTTTTAAATGTAAATAATTATAAATATTAAATGCTATAAAACTGTTATTGCATTTGAATAGCATTTTCAGTTTCGAAAACACTTTTTAGATAAGCAAAATCATAAAATTTTGCTATTTTCCCATAAATTTCAATTGCAGTAGAAATTTATTTAAAAGTTGAAATCTAAGTATTTTAGCTAAAAATGAGTTTTGCCAGAAAAGCACTCAAACCGCTCTAAAACGTCGAAATATGCATAAAATCGATTTTAGCACATTTTTCTGAGCTTTTTAATGTTTCATGTATTTTTCGAAAATAATATGAAATATTCTAAATAATATTGATTTTTATGGATTTTTAATGGGAATTTTTAAAAATATGTAAATAATTAATAAATATTAAAAAATGCTATAAAACTTGATTTTATTGCATTTTTTGACGATTTAAGGCATTTTCAAGGATTTTCTGAAAACACTATTTTTTTAGATAAAATATACCTATGAGTAAGCTTCCTAAAAGAAAATCATAAAATTTTGCTATTTTTTCCCATAAATTTCAATTGCAGTAGAAATTCTATTTAAAAGTATGATAATCTAAGTATTTTAGCTAAAAAATGAGTTTTGCCAGAAAAGCACTCAAACCGCTCTAAAACGTCGAAATATGCAATAAAATACGATTTTAGCACATTTTTCTGAGCTTTTTAATGTTTCATGTATTTTTCGAAAATAATATGAAATACTCTATAAAAATATTGATTTTTATAGATTTTTAATGGGATTTTTTAAAAATATGTAAATAATTAATAAATATTAAAAAATGCTATAAAACTTGATTTTATTGCATTTTTTGACGATTTAAGGCATTTTCAAGGATTTTCTGAAAAACTTTTTTTAGATAAAATATCCATGAGTAAGCTTCCTAAAGAAAATCATAAAATTTTGCTATTTTCCCATAAATTTCAATTGCAGTGAAATTCTATTTAAAAGTTGAAATCTAAGTATTTAGCTAAAAATGAGTTTTGCCAGAAAGCACTCAAACCGCTCTAAAACGTCGAAATACATAAAACGTTTAGAACATTTTTCTGAGCTTTTAATGTCCATGTATTTTAAATAATATGAAATATCTATAAAATATTGATTTTATAGATTTTAATGGGTTTTAAATATGTAAATAATTTATAAATATTAAAATGCTATAAAACTTGATTATATTTTGAAAATCTATATTTTAGCTAAAATGAGTTTGTCAGAAAGCCTCAACCGCTCTAAAAACGTGAAATATGCATAAAATGTAATTTTAGCATTTTTCAGCTTTTAATGTTTCATGTATTTTTCAAAATAATATAAATATCTATAAAATATTGATTTTTGATTTTTAATGGAATTTTAAAAATATGTAAATAATTAATAAATATTAAAAAATGCTATAAAACTTATTTTATTGCCTTTTTGACGATTTAAGGCATTTCAAGTTTTCTAAAACACTATTTTAGATAAAATATACCTATGAGTAACTTACTTAAAGAAAATCATAAAATTTTGCTAATTTTCCCTAAATTTCAATTCAGTAGAAATTCTATTTAAAAGTTGATAATCTAAGTATTTTAGCTAAAATGAGTTTTGCAGAAAACACTCAAACCTCTAAAACGTCGAAATATGCAATAAAAAAGATTTGAGAACATTTTTCTGACTTTTAATGATCCATTATTTTAAAATAATATAAACTTATAAAAATAGATTTATAGATTTTAATGGATTTAAAATGTAAATTTAATAAATTTAAATGGTATAAAATTGATTATTGCATTTTTGAGATTAAGGCATTTTCAAGGATTTTCTGAAAACACTATTTTTAGATAAAATATACCTATGAGTAACTACCTAAAGAAAATCATAAAATTTTGCTTACTTTTCCCATAAATTTCAATTGCAGTAGAAATTCTATTTAAAAGTGTGATAATCTAAGTATTTTAGCTAAAAATGAGTTTTGCCAGAAAAGCACTCAACCGCTCTAAACGTCGAAATATGCATTTAAATACGATTTTAGCACATTTTCTGAGCTTTTAATGTTTCATGTATTTTCGAAAATAATATGAAATATCTATAAAAATATTGATTTTTATAGATTTTAATGGGATTTTTTAAAATATGTAAATAATTAATAAATATTAAAATGCTTAAAACTTATTTTATTGCATTTTTGAATTTAAGCATTTTCAAGGATTTTCTGAAAACTATATTTTTTAGATAAAATCCACCTATGCTAAGCTTCCTAAAGAAAATCATAAAATTTTGCTAACTTTTCCCATAAATTTCAATTGCAGTAGAAATTCTTTTAAAGTTTGAAAATCTACGTATTTTAGCTAAAATGAGTTTTGTCAGAAAAGCACTCAAACCGCTCTAAAACGTCAAATATGCATTAAAATACGATTTTAGCACATTTTCTGAGCTTTTTAATGTTTCATGTATTTTTGAAATAATATGAAATATTTATAAAAATATTGATTTTTATAGATTTTTAATGGGATTTTTTAATATTAAATAATTAATAAATATTAAAAATGCTATAAAACTTGATTTTATTGCATTTTTGACGATTTAAGGCATTTTCAAGGATTTTCTGAAAAATATTTTTAGATAAAATCCCTATGAGTAAGCTTCCTAAAGAAAATCATAAAATTTTGCTAACTTTTCCCATAAATTTCAATTGCAGTAGAAATTCTATTTAAAAGTTTGAAAATCACATATTTTAGCTAAAAATGAGTTTTGCAAAAAGCACTCAAACCGCTCTAAAACGTCGAAATATGCATAAAATCATTTTAGCCATTTTCTGAGCTTTAATGTTTCATGTATTTTGAAAATAATATGAAATATTCTAAATAATATTGATTTTATAGATTTTTAATGGGATTTTTAAAATATGTAAATAATTAATAAATATTCAAAATGCTATAAAACTTGATTTATTGCATTTTAGATTTAAGGCATTTTCAAGGATTTTCTGAAAACACTATTTTTAGATAAAATACCTATGAGTAAGCTTCCTAAAGAAAATCATAAAATTTTGTTATTTTCCCATAAATTTCAATTCAGTAGAAATTCTATTTAAAAGTTGATAATCTAATATTTTAGCTAAAAATGAGTTTTGCAAGAAAAGCACTCACCCTCTAAAACGTCGAAATATGCAATAAAAACGATTTTAGACATTTTCTGAGCTTTTAATGTTTCATGTATTTTTCGAAAATAATATGAAATACTCTATTAAAATATTGATTTTTATAGATTTTTAATGGGATTTTTAAAATATGTAAATAATTAATAAATATTCAAAAATGCTATAAAACTTGATTATATTGCATTTTTTGACGATTTAAGGCATTTTCAAGGATTTTCTGAAAAAATATATTTTTTAGATAAAATCCACCTATGAGTAAGCTTCCTAAAAGAAAATCATAAAATTTTGCTAACTTTTCCCATAAATTTCAATTGCAGTAGAAATTCTATTTAAAAGTTTGAAAATCTACGTATTTTAGCTAAAAAATGAGTTTTGTCAGAAAAGCACTCAAACCGCTCTAAAACGTCGAAATATGCATAAAATACGATTTTAGCTTTTTCTGACTTTTAATGTTTCATGTATTTTTCGAAAATAATATGAAATATTCTATAAAAATATTGATTTTTATAGATTTTTAATGGGATTTTTTTAAAATATGTAAATAATTAATAAATATTAAAAAATGCTGTAAAACTTGATTTTATTGCATTTTTTGACGATTTAAGGCATTTTCAAGGATTTTCTGAAAAACTATATTTTTTAGATAAAATCCACCTATGAATAAGCTTCCTAAAAGAAAATCATAAAATTTTGCTAACTTTTCCCATAAATTTCAATTGCAGTAGAAATTCTATTTAAAAGTTTGAAAATCTACGTATTTTAGCTAAAAAATGAGTTTTGTCAGAAAAGCACTCAAACCGCTCTAAAACGTCGAAATATGACATAAAATGTAATTTTAGCACATTTTTCTGAGCTTTTTAATGTTTCATGTATTTTTCGAAAATAATATGAAATACTCTATAAAAATATTGATTTTTATAGATTTTTAATGGGATTTTTTAAAAATATGTAAATAATTTATAAATATTAAAAAATGCTATAAAACTTGATTTTATTGCATTTTTGACGATTTAAGGCATTTTCAAGGATTTTCTGAAAACACTATTTTTTTAGATAAAATACCTATGAGTAAGCTTCCTAAAGAAAATCATAAAATTTTGCTATTTTCCCATAAATTTCAATTGCAGTAAAATTCTATTTAAAAGTATGATAATCTAAGTATTTTAGCTAAAAAATGAGTTTTGCCAGAAAAGCACTCAAACCGCTCTAAAACGTCGAAATATGCAATAAAAAAAGGATTTGAGAACATTTTTCTGAGCTTTTTAATGATTCATGTATTTTCGAAAATAATATGAAATACTCTATAAAAATATTGATTTTTTTAGATTTTTAATGGGATTTTTTAAAATATGTAAATAATTAATAAATATTAAAAATGTATAAAACTTGATTATTTTTAGCATTTTTTGACGATTTTAAGGCAATTTTCAAGGATTTTCTGAAAAATATATTTTTAGATAAAATCCACCTATGAGTAAGCTTCCTAAAAGAAAATCATAAAATTTTGCTAACTTTTCCCATAAATTTCAATTGCAGTAGAAATTCTATTTAAAAGTTTGAAAATCTACGTATTTTAGCTAAAAAATGAGTTTTGTCAGAAAAGCACTCAAACCGCTCTAAAACGTCGAAATATGCATTAAAATACGATTTTAGCACATTTTTCTGAGCTTTTTAATGTTTCATGTATTTTTCGAAAATAATATGAAATATTCTATAAAAATATTGATTTTTATAGATTTTTAATGGGATTTTTTTAAAATATGTAAATAATTAATAAATATTAAAAAATGCTATAAAACTTGATTTTATTGCATTTTTTGACGATTTAAGGCATTTTCAAGGATTTTCTGAAAAACTATATTTTTTAGATAAAATCCACCTATGACTAAGCTTCCTAAAAGAAAATCATAAAATTTTGCTAACTTTTCCATAAATTTCAATTGCAGTAGAAATTCTATTTAAAAGTTTGAAAATCTACGTATTTTAGCTAAAAAATGAGTTTTGTCAGAAAAGCACTCAAACCGCTCTAAAACGTCGAAATATGCATTAAAATACGATTTTAGCACATTTTTTTGAGCTTTTTAATGTTTCATGTATTTTTCGAAAATAATATGAAATACTCTATTAAAATATTGATTTTTATAGATTTTTAATGGGATTTTTTAAAAATATGTAAATAATTAATAAATATTCAAAAATGCTATAAAACTTGATTTTATTGCATTTTTTGACGATTTAAGGCATTTTCAAGGATTTTCTGAAAACTATATTTTTTAGATAAAATCCACCTATGACTAAGCCTTCTAAAGAAAATCTAATTTTTATTTAAAATAATTGAATAAATCTACTGTATTTTAAAAAAATGAGTTTTGTGAAAGCACTAAACCGCTCTAAAACGTCGAAATATGCATAAAATGCAATTTTAGGCCATTTTCTGAGCTTTTTAATGTTTCATGTATTTTTCGAAAATAATATGAAATATTCTATAAAAATATTGATTTTATAGATTTTTAATGGGATTTTTTAAAATATGTAAATAATTAATAAATATTAAAAATGCTATAAAACTTGATTTTATTGCATTTTGACGATTTAAGGATTTTCAAGATTTTCTGAAAAACATATTTTTAGATAAAATACCTATGATAACTTCTAAAAGAAAATCATAAAATTTTGCTAACTTTCCCATAAATTTCAATTGCGAGAAATTCTATTTAAAGTTTGAAAATCTACGTATTTTAGCTAAAAAATGAGTTTTGTCAGAAAAGCACTCAAACCGCTCTAAAACGTCGAAATATGACATAAAATCAATTTTAGCCATTTTTCTGAGCTTTTAATGTTTCATGTATTTTTGGAAAATAATATGAAATATTCTAAATTAATATTGATTTTATAGATTTTAATGGGATTTTTAAAAATATGTAAATAATTTATAAATATTAAAAATGCTATAAAACTTGATTTATTGCATTTTGACGATTTAGGCATTTTCAAGGATTTTCTGAAAACTATTTTTTAGATAAAATATACCTATGAGTAACTTCCTAAAGAAATCATAAAATTTGCTACTTTTCCCATAAATTTCAATTGCAGTGAAATTTATTTAAAGTGTGTTAATCTAAGTATTTTAGCTAAAATGAGTTTTGCCAGAAAAGCACTCAAACCGCTCTAAACGTCGAAATAGCATAAAATAATTTAGCATTTTCGAGATTTTAATGTTTCATGTATTTTGAAAATAATATGAAATATTCTAAATATATTGATTTTATAGATTTTAATGGGATTTTTTAAAATATGTAAATAATTTATAAATATTAAAAATGCTATAAAACTTGATTTTATTGCATTTTTTGACGATTTAGGCATTTTCAAAGATTTTCTGAAAACACCATTTTTAGATAAAATATACCTATGAGTAGCTTCCTAAAGAAAATCATAAAATTTGCTTACTTTTCCCATAAATTTCAATTGCAGTAAATTCTATTAAAAGTTTGAAAATCATTGCAGTAAATTCTATTTAAAAGTTTGAAAATCTATATTTTTAGCTAAAAAATGAGTTTTGCAAAAGCACTCAAACACAGCTCTAAAACGTCAAATATGCATTAAAATACGATTTTAGCAATTTTCTGAGACTTTTAATGTTTCATAGTTTTTGAAAATAATATGAAATATTCTATAAAATATTGATTTTATAGATTTTAATGATTTTTAAAATATGTAAATAATTAATAAATATTAAAATCATAAAACTTGATTTTATCATTTTTGACGATTAAGGATTTTCAAGTTTTCTGAAACTATATTTTAGATAAAATCACCTATGATAACTTCAAGAAAATCTAAATTTATTTATAAATTTCAATTGCGTAGAAATTCTATTTAAAGTTGAAAATCTGTATTTAGCTAAATAGTTTTGTCAGAAAAGCATCAAAGCTCTAAAACGTCGAAATATGCATAAATCATTTTAGCATTTTCTGAGCTTTTAATGTTTCATGTATTTTGAAAATATATGAATATTCTAAAAATATTGATTTTATAGATTTTAATGGGATTTTTAAAATATGTAAATAATTAATAAATATTAAATGCTATAAAACTTGATTTTATTGCATTTTGACGATTAAGCATTTTCAAGATTTTCTGAACATTTTTTAGATAAAATACTATATAACTTCTAAAGAAAATCATAAAATTTTGCTATTTTCCATAAATTTCAATTGCAGTAAATTCTATTTAAAGTTTGAAATCTAGTATTTTAGCTAAAATGAGTTTTCAGAAAAGCCTCAAACCGCTCTAAAACGTCAAATATGCATAAAATCGATTTTGCATTTTCTGACTTTAATTTTCATGTATTTTGAAATAATATGAAATATTCTATAAAATATTGATTTTATAGATTTTTAATGGATTTTAAAATATTAAATAATTAATAAATATTAAATGCTATAAACTTGATTTATTGCATTTTGAGATTAAGGCATTTTCAAGGTTTTCTGAAAACTATATTTTAGATAAAATCACCTATGATAACTTCTAAGAAAATCTATTTTACCTAATTCATTGCAAATTCTATTAAAGTTAATCTATTAGCTAAAAAATGAGTTTTTCAGAAAGCACTCAAACCGCTCTAAACGTAAATATGCATAAATCATTTTAGCATTTTCTAGCAATTTCATGTATTTTAATAATATGAATATTCTATAAAATATTGATTTTATAGATTTTAATGATTTTAAAATGTAATAATTATAAATTTAAATGATAAACATTTTATTGCATTTTTGCGATAGGCATTTCAAGTTTTCTAAAACTATTTTTAATAAAATACCTATATAACTAAAATCATAATTTCTTTCCATAAATTTCAATTGCAGTAAATTCATTTAAGTTTGAAAATCTTATTTTAGCTAAATGAGTTTGCAAACATCAAACGCTCAACGTCAAATATGCATAAAATGATTTAGCATTTTCTGACTTTAATGTTTCATGTATTTTGAAAATATATAATTCTATTAATATTGATTTTATAGATTTTAATGGGATTTTTAAATTAATAATTATAAATATTAAATATAAACTGTTTATTGCATTTTGATTGGATTCAGTTTTCTAAAACTTTTTTTAGATAAAATACATATACCCAAACCTTTTTCTAAAGGAAATCTTTAAAGTTGAATCTATATTTTAGCTAAATGGTTTTAACCTCAAACCGCTCTAAATCAAATACATAATCAATTTTGGCATTTTCAGTTTTAATTTTATGTATTTTGAAAATAATTGAAATATTCTATAATATTATTTATGATTTAATGGATTTTAAATATAATAATTATAAATATTAAATGTATAAAACTTGATTTTTATTTGATTTAGGCATTTTCAGATTTTCTGAAATTTTAGATAAAATACCTATGTAAACTCAGAAAATCATAAATTGCTACTTTTCCCTAATTTCAATTGCAGTAAATTCTATTTAAGTTGAAATCTATTTTAGCTAAAGAGTTTCAGAAACTCAAACGTCTAACTAAAATATAATCTTTTCCATTTGATTTTAATGTTCTTATTTTGAAAATATGATATTCTAATATTGATTTAGATTTTAATGGATTTTAAAAATATGTAAATAATTAATAAATATTAAAAATGCTATAAAACTTGATTTTATTGCATTTTTGACGATTAAGGCATTTTCAAGATTTTCTGAAAACACTATTTTTAGATAAAATCTACCTATGATAAGCTTCCTAAAAGAAAATCATAAAATTTTGCTACTTTTCCCATAAATTTCAATTGCAGTAGAAATTCTATTTAAAAGTATGATAATCTAAGTATTTTAGCTAAAAAATGAGTTTTGCCAGAAAAGCACTCAAACCGCTCTAAAACGTCGAAATATGACATAAAATGCAATTTTAGGCCATTTTTCTGAGCTTTTTAATGTTTCATGTATTTTTGGAAAATAATATGAAATATTCTAAATTAATATTGATTTTTATAGATTTTTAATGGGATTTTTAAAAATATGTAAATAATTTATAAATATTCAAAAATGCTATAAAACTTGATTTTATTGCATTTTTTGAAGATTTAAGGCATTTTCAAGGATTTTCTGAAAACACTATTTTTTTAGATAAAATATACCTATGAGTAAGCTTCCTAAAAGAAAATCATAAAATTTTGCTAACTTTTCCCACAAATTTCAATTGCAGTAGAAATTCTATTTAAAAGTTTGAAAATCTACGTATTTTAGCTAAAAAATGAGTTTGGTCAGAAGAGCACTCAAACCGCTCTAAAACGTCGAAAAATGACATAAAATGCAATTTTAGGCCATTTTTCTGAGCTTTTTAATGTTTCATGTATTTTTGGACAATAATATGAAATATTCTAAATTAATATTGATTTTTATAGATTTTTAATGGGATTTTTTAAAAATATGTAAATAATTTATAAATATTAAAAATGCTATAAAATTTGATTTTATTGCATTTTTTGACGATTTAAGGCATTTTCAAGGATTTTCTGAAAACACTATTTTTTTAGATAAAATATACCTATTAGTAAGCTTCCTAAAAGAAAATCATAAAATTTTGCTTACTTTTCCCATAAATTTCAAATGCAGTAGAAATTCTATTTAAAAGTGTGATAATCTAAGTATTTTAGCTAAAAAATGAGTTTTGCCAGAAAAGCACTCAAACCGCTCTAAAACGTCGAAATATGCAATAAAATACGATTTGAGAACATTTTTCTGAGCTTTTTAATGTTCCATGTATTTTTCGAAAATAATATGAAATACTCTATAAAAATATTGATTTTTATAGATTTTTAATGGGATTTTTTTAAAATATGTAAATAATTAATAAATATTAACCCTTAAACGGTCCACACGTATATTTACGTTAGCACTGCTACTGCCCCAAACGTATTTTTACGTTTTATTTTTCCTGCCTCCAAATTTGGCACGATTGGCCTGAGATGCCTTGTCAGCATAGAATGGGTCTTAACACTTGGTGTGCGCCATAATAAAAAAATCTGGGACCACTTAGTACCTTGTGGGAGCACCAGTTAATTTGAGGGCCAGCTAGAGCAAACACTGCGGCATACACTATAGATTCACTGATGTCATATCCTATTAACACTCCCCTTTGAAGTGGAAAGTGATGTCAGCAGGCTGGCAGGCCAGCTGGCTGCCTCCCTGCATGGGGACCTGGCTGGCAAACAGCTGGTTGGCCACCTGGCTGGCTAGCATCTGGCTGGTCAGCTGGATACCTGATTGGCTGTCTATCTCTGTCTGTCTGTCTGTATCTATCTGTCTCTGTCTCTATCTGTCTCTATCTCACAGGAACACATACGTAAATACAATTATACATAGTGTAAATTACCTAGGATAACTAAAAAAATCAAGACAAAGTGTTATAATGTGCTTGTGATCTGCGTAATACCAGTTGGTTCTTGAGCTACTCTCTGAGACAAACAGACAGAAAGGAGACGACACACAGGCAGACAGAAAGACAGACACACAGACAGACAGATACAGACAGACAGACAGACAGGTTTGCATAACAAATAAAGGGAAGCAATGTAAGCTGTCAAATGTCATCATGGTAATTACTGAACTGATAAGAAGAGATAAGACTATGGCTCACCCTTCTCTGAAATGTCACCATAGTCATTAGTGGAGATCAGATGAGATAAGGCAGGGACACAAATCTTTTATTATTATTATTATTATTATTATTATTATTATTATTATTATTATTATTATTATTATTATTATTATTATTATTATTATTATTATTATTATTATTATTATTATTATTATTATTATGCACTTATTATTATTATTATTATTATTATTATTATTATTATTATTATTATTATTATGCACTTATTATTA
Organism: Cherax destructor; assembly: GCA_009830355.1. NCBI lineage: Eukaryota > Metazoa > Arthropoda > Malacostraca > Decapoda > Parastacidae > Cherax > Cherax destructor. Next base: position 12,776 of record WNWK01033022.1, read on the forward strand.
TTATTATTATTATTATTATTATTATTAGTATTATTATGCACTATTATTATTATTATTATTATAATTATTATTATTATTATTATTATTATTATTATTATTATGCACTATCATTATTATTATTATTTGAGTACAATTTCAGTACCTAATATTAGTGTCAGAACAAAGATTAGCTATGAAATCACAAGAACTACTGTAAATTGTGATTATGAGAACATAAAAAATATATAAAATAATAAAAAAAGTGAAAAAAAAGGTATATCGGCAACGATTCTGCAAGTGGCAGGACTCCTGTTGCTGTCAGGTGAGCATCCAGTGCCAACTTCTCCGCCTCATATCTCGGTAACTACTGACCCAAATTCTTTTTTTTTTATCCTATAACACTTAAAAAAATTTGTTCTTTATTTCTATATAAAATTTTTTTTTTTTTTTTTTTCAAAAGATTCGGGGCACTGCGCGAGGTAACGTAAATATACGTTTGGACCGTTTAAGGGTTAAAAAATGCTATAAAACTTGATTATATTGCATTTTTTTACGATTTAAGGCATTTTCAAGGATTTTCTGAAAACACTATTTTTTTAGATAAAATATACCTATGAGTAAGCTACCTAAAAGAAAACCATAAAATTTTGCTTACTTTTCCCATAAATTTCAATTGCAGTAGAAATTCTATTTAAAAGTGTGATAATCTAAGTATTTTAGCTAAAAAATGAGTTTTGCCAGAAAAGCACTCAAACCGCTCTAAAACGTCGAAATATGCAATAAAATACGATTTTAGCACATTTTTCTGAAAATAATATGAAATACTCTATTAAAATATTGATTTTTATAGATTTTTAATGGGATTTTTTAAAAATATGTAAATAATTAATAAATATTCAAAAATGCTATAAAACTTGATTTTATTGCATTTTTTGACGATTTAAGGCATTTTCAAGGATTTTCTGAAAACACTATTTTTTTAGATAAAATATACCTATGAGTAAGCTACCTAAAAGAAAACCATAAAATTTTGCTTACTTTTCCCATAAATTTCAATTGCAGTAGAAATTCTATTTAAAAGTGTGATAATCTAAGTATTTTAGCTAAAAAATGAGTTTTGCCAGAAAAGCACTCAAACCGCTCTAAAACGTCGAAATATGCAATAAAATACGATTTTAGCACATTTTTCTGAGCTTTTTAATGTTTCATGTATTTTCGAAAATAATATGAAATATTCTATAAAAATATTGATTTTTTATAGATTTTTAATGGGATTTTTTTAAAATATGTAAATAATTATTATATAATAAAAAATGCTATAAAACTTGATTTTATTGCATTTTTTGATGATTTTAGGCATTTTCAAGCTTTTCTGAAAAACTATATTTTTTAGATAAAATCCACCTATGACTAAGCTTCCTAAAAGAAAATCATAAAATTTTGCTTACTTTTCCCATAAATTTCAATTGCAGTAGAAATTCTATTTAAAAGTTTGAAAATCTACGTATTTTAGCTAAAAAATGAGTTTTGTCAGAAAAGCACTCAAACCGCTCTAAAACGTCGAAATATGCATTAAAATGCGATTTTAGCATATTTTTCTGAGCTTTTTAATGTTTCATGTATTTTTCGAAAATAATATGAAATATTCTATAAAAATATTGATTTTTATAGATTTTTAATGGGATTTTTTTAAAATATGTAAATAATTAATAAATATTAAAAAATGCTATAAAACTTGATTTTATTGCATTTTTTGACGATTTAAGGCATTTTCAAAGATTTTCTGATAACACTATTTTTTTAGATAAAATATATCTATGAGTAAGCTACCTAAAAGAAAACAATAAAATTTTGCTTAGTTTTCCCATAAATTTCAATTGCAGTAGAAATTCTATTTAAAAGTGTGATAATCTAAGTATTTTAGCTAAAAAATGAGTTTTGCCAGAAAAGCACTCAAACCGCTCTAAAACGTCGAAATATGCAATAAAAAACGATTTGAGAACATTTTTCTGAGCTTTTTAATGTTCCATGTATTTTTCGAAAATAATATGAAATACTCTATAAAAATATTGATTTTTATAGATTTTTAATGGGATTTTTTGGGATTTTTAAATATGTAAATAATTAATAAATATTAAAAAATGCTATAAAACTTGATTTTATTGCATTTTTTGACGATTTAAGGCATTTTCAAGGATTTTCTGAAAAACTATATTTTTTAGATAAAATCCACCTATGAGTAAGCTTCCTAAAAGAAAATCATAAAATTTTGCTACTTTTCCCATAAATTTCAATTGCAGTAGAAATTCTATTTAAAAGTTGAAATCTACGTATTTTAGCTAAAAATGAGTTTTGTCAGAAAACACTCAAACCGCTCTAAAACGTCGAAATATGCATAAAATACGATTTTAGCCATTTTTCTGAGCTTTTTAATGTTTCATGTATTTTTCGAAAATAATATGAAATATTCTATTAAAATATTGATTTTTATAGATTTTTAATGGGATTTTTAAAAATATGTAAATAATTAATAAATATTCAAAAATGCTATAAAACTTGATTTTATTGCATTTTTGACGATTAAGGCATTTTCAAGGATTTTCTGAAAACACTATTTTTTAGATAAAATATACCTATGAGTAAGCTTCCTAAAAGAAAATCATAAAATTTTGCATTTTCCTAAATTTCAATTGCAGTAAATTATTTAAATGATAATCTAAGTTTTAGCTAAATGAGTTTTGCCAGAAAGCACTCAAACCGCTCTAAAACGTCGAAATATGCAATAAAATACGATTTTAGAACATTTTCTGAGCTTTTTAATGTTTCATGTATTTTTCGAAAATAATATGAAATACTCTATAAAAATATTGATTTTTATAGATTTTTAATGGGATTTTTTAAAAATATGTAAATAATTAATAAATATTAAAAATGCTATAAAACTTGATTTTATTGCATTTTTTGACGATTTAAGGCATTTTCAAGGATTTTCTGAAAAACTATTTTTTAGATAAAATATACCTATGAGTAAGCTTCCTAAAAGAAAATCATAAAATTTTGCTACTTTTCCCATAAATTTCAATTGCAGTAGAAATTCTATTTAAAGATTGAAAATCTAGTATTTTAGCTAAAAATGAGTTTTGTCAGAAAAGCACTCAAACCGCTCTAAAACGTCGAAATATGCAATAAAATACGATTTTAGGCCATTTTCTGAGCTTTTTAATGTTTCATGTATTTTGAAAATAATATATTAATATTCTATAAAAATATTGATTTTTATAGATTTTTAATGGGATTTTTAAAAATATGTAAATAATTATAAATATTAAAATCTATAAAACTTGATTTTTTGCATTTTGCTTTCAAGGCATTTTAAGGATTTTCTAAAAATATTTTTAAAAAATTAATAGCTATATAAATAATTTAGAAATCATAAATTTACTTTTCCATAAATTTTTAGTAGAAATTTATTTAAGTAAAAATCAAGTTTTTAAGCAAAAGTATGCAAAAAGCATAACGACTTAAATGAATTTATTTTAAAATAGTATTAAATTTTTGAGATTTTAATGATTTTAAAATTTAAAATATAAATATTAAAATATAAATTTTTATTGATTTTTGGATTTAAAGAATTTTAAATTTAAAAACTATTTTGATAATCATTTACATAGATTCAAATTTTTAACTTTTTAATAAAATTCATAAATTCTAAAAATGTAAATCTAAATTTTGCTAAATATTTCAAAAATCAAATCTATAAAAGTGAAATTGATAAAGCAATTTTAGATTTTCGACTTAATGTTCAGTTCGAATATAGAATATTTTAAAAATAGATTTTATGATTTTTAGTTTTAATTTAATATTTTTGAAAAAATATAAATATTTATTATTTGATTTTAAGATTTTAAGGATTTTCAAAAATATATTTAAAAAATCACATGAATTAAAGAATTAATTTTTATTTTTCATTAATCATTCAAGAATTTTTTAAAATTTTAATTAAATATTTACTATGAGTTTGAAAGATAATTAAAATAAATATCATAAAATCATTTAGAATTTTTGACTTTAATCTTATTTTGAAATAAAATATTTAAAAAATGATTTAAATTATGGTTTAAAAATAGTAAATATTATAAATATTCAAATCTTAAACTTTTTTTTGCATTTTTAATGATTTCAGATTTTCTAAAAATATTTTTAATAAAATATTAGATTTAGTTAAAAAAATCTAAAATTGTATTTATAAATTTAATTAGTAGAATTTTTTATTTAATAGATTTTAAGATTTTCTGAAAAACTAAAGTAAACTAAATTCAAAAATCATAAATTTTTATTTCATAAATTTTTGATAAATTATTTAAATTGAATAATTTAAGTTTTTAAAAAATATTAAAAATCAAATCTAAAACGATTATGATACATAAGATTTTAGTTTTCTACTTTTTTAGATAAATAATATAAAATCTATAAAATATTGATTTTAAATTTTAAATTTTAAAATAGAAATAATTTAAATTAAAATTGTATAACTTATTTTATTTTTGAAAGGCATCAAGTTTTCAAAAAATATTTAATAAATTACCATTCTACAAAAATTAATTTATTTTACATAATTAATTATAAATTTATTTTTATTGATTTATAGATTTTAATGGATTTTTAAAATATGTAAATAATTATAAATATTCAAAATACTATAAAATCTTGATTTTTGCATTTTTGACGATTTAAGGCATTTTCAAGGATTTTCTAAAAACTATATTTTTAGATAAAATCACCTATGATAAGCTTCCTAAAGAAAATCTTAAAATTTTGCTAACTTTTCCCATAAATTTCAATTGCAGTAGAAATTCTATTAAAGTTTGAAAATCTAAGTATTTTAGCTAAAAATGAGTTTTGTCAGAAAAGCACTCAAACCGCTCTAAAACGTCGAAATATGCCATAAAATGCAATTTTAGGCCATTTTCTGAGCTTTTAATGTTTCATGTATTTTTGGAAAATAATATGAAATATTCTAAATTAATATTGATTTTTATAGATTTTTAATGGGATTTTTTAAAAATATGTAAATAATTAATAAATATTAAAAAATGCTTTAAAACTTGATTTTATTGCATTTTTTGACGATTTAAGGCATTTTCAAGGATTTTCTTAAAACACTAATTTTTTAGATAAAATATACCTATGAGTAAGCTTCCTAAAAGAAAATCATAAAATTTTGCTTACTTTTCCCATAAATTTCAATTGCAGTAGAAATTCTATTTAAAAGTGTGATAATCTAAGTATTTTAGCTAAAAAATGAGTTTTGCCAGAATAGCACTCAAACCGCTCTAAAACGTCGAAATATGCATTAAAATACGATTTTAGCACATTTTTCTGAGCTTTTTAACCCTTTACTGGGCACTCCCTGGAAAATGATAATTTCGAAATGTATTTCATATGAGTGGATAGAGTAACTCAATGTAAGGATAATGAGCCCATATAATTGAAATTCTAAAAAACTTTTCACGCAATTGCCAATATTTAAGGACCGTCTACAGACGGTCCTGACCGTTAAAGGGTGTCAAATTCTGAATGTTGCAAATTTGCACTTGTTAATAAAACACCAAATAAGTATTTTTCTATTTTATTATACTAATAGACAATATCAAAAACACAAATGGAACTTGTTTCCAAACATTTTGTAGGTATAAAAATATAAAAGTGAACCAAAGAGCAACATGGACACATTGCAAAGGGATAAAACTTTCAAGTCCCATATTCCTGAATTTCCTGAGAAAAACAATCATTCTTGATCACTAATTGCTACAATGAAAGGCTATGAAGCAATTTCTTTCCTTCTTGATGCATAGATTTACCTTGCATACGGCACACAAAAATGAGGATGTGACATGATTTTTCGTTTTGCTGCAATAATTGCATGTAAATATTCTGCCTTGCACTGGCCAGTGACCTAGCATTTTATCAAACCTATCATTTTGGTCAAACCTCACACTGTCATCAGGCCTTTCTGCACGTTGGTACTGCACTGGAGATGGCAACAGGTCATCTGGTTCTGGATCTGAGTCACTTTCCACCAAAAGCAGAGATATTTGAACTTCTGTTGGAAGGGTTCACAATAGAACAATTTCTCATTGATCTGGAATGACAATAATAATGTTCTGTACACACCCAGACCACTACAGAATTCATATATGCACTAGAAATTTTTATATAAATATTTATTTACTGAAATTTAAAATGTGGCCCTGACGGGGGACCGTCTGTACACGGTCCTCTTTTGTTGCACTTTTTCAATTGCATGGTACACTCATATTATGCATATCTAACTCCTGATATATATCTCAAAATATGCCTAAACTATTCATTTACACACTGGACACAACAATTAGTACTTACCGACATTGTAGAGAGTATAATCACAGTGTATATGAGTGGAACAAGAGCAAAAATTCGGCTCTGGGTGACGCCAAGCGAGAAGTGTTTACATTTTGGTCTCTCAACCAATGGGAAGCGAGCAGATGCCGGTCTCACTTAGCTGGAGCGACTCACAGAAGGCTTGTGATTGGTCAGATATAGAGAATGGGAACCTAGATGCGCTGGGGGAGTAGGATGACACGCGCAAAAACACGTGTTTAGGACCGTCTGTACACGGTCCTGCCCGGTAAAGGGTTAATGTTTCATGTATTTTTGGAAAATAATATGAAATATTCTAAATTAATATTAATTTTTATAGATTTTTAGTGGGATTTTTTAAAAATATGTAAATAATTTATAAATATTCAAAAATGCTATAAAACGTTATTTATTGCATTTTTGACGATTCAAGGCATTTTCAAGGATTTTCTGAAAACACTATTTTTTTAGATAAAATATACCTATGAGTAAGCTTACTAAAAGAAAATCATAAAATTTTGCTAACTTTTCCCATAAATTTCAATTACAGTAGAAATTCTATTTAAATTTTGAAAATCTACGTATTTTAGATAAAAAATGAGTTTTGTCAGAAAAGCACTCAAACCTGTCTAAAACGTCGAAATATGCAATAAAATACGATTTTAGCACATTTTTCTGAGCTTTTTAATGTTTCATGTATTTTTCGAAAATAATATGAAATACTCTATAAAAATATTGATTTTTATGGATTTTTAATAAGAATTTTTAAAAATATGTAAATAATTAATAAATATTCAAAAATGCTATAAAAAGTTTTATTGCATTTTTGGGTTAAGGCATTTTTTAAGGTTTTCTGAAAAAACTTTTTTAGATAAAATATCTTATTAAACTTCCTAAAAGAAAAAAAAATTTTATTTTCCATAAATTTCAATTGGGGAAATTCTATTTAAAAATATGATAATCAATTTTTAGCTAAAAAAAGAGTTTTCCGAAAAAAACTCAAACCCTTAAAAAATTTTTTTAAAATAATAAAAAACGTTTACACATTTTTTTACTTTTAATGTTTCATGTATTTTTAAAAAATTGAAATACTCTATTAAAATATTATTTTTTTAGATTTTTTTAAAGGGGTTTTAAAAAATTTTAAAAAAATTATTTAAAAATTAAAAATGCTATAAAACGTTTTATTTCCTTTTTTACATTTAAAAAGTTTTTTAAAACATATTTTTAGATAAAAATTCCCATTCTTCTAAAAAAAAATCTAAAATTTTTAAATTTTCCATAAATTTCAATTGCAGTAAAATTTTTTAAAAGTTTGAAAATCATATTTTAAAAAAATGAGTTTTTTCAGAAAACACTCAAAACCCCTTTTAAAAATTTAAATATGCATAAAATCAAATTTTTCCTTTTTCTGAGCTTTTTAATGTTTCATGTATTTTAAAATAATTAAATATTCTAAAAATATTGATTTTTAGATTTTTTAAAGGGGTTTTTTTTAAAAAATGAAATAATTAATAAATATTAAAAATGTATAAAACTTGATTTTTTTATTTTTGGAATTTAAATTTTCAAGTTTTCGAAAACACTATTTTTAGATAAAATATACCATAGTGCTTTAAAAAAAAATCAAAAATTTTGCTATTTTTTTCCCATAAATTTTTTGCAGTAAAAACTTTTTAAAATTGAAATCTAATATTTTAGCTAAAAAAAGGGGGAAAAACATCAAACTCAAAAAGGGAAAAATGCAAAAAATCATTTTAGCCATTTTTCTGAGCTTTTAATGTTTTATGTATTTTGAAAATAATATGAAATATTTTTTTAAAATATTGATTTTATAGATTTTTAAGTTTTTAAAAATGGAATAATTATAAAAATTAAAAAGCATAAAACTTGATTTTATTTTTTGACATTTTTAAAAATTTTTAAAAATTTTCTGAAAAACTATTTTTGATAAAAATTTTTGATCTTCCTAAAAGAAAATCAAAAATTTTCAATTTTCCATAAAATTTTAATTGCAGGAAAAATTCATTTAAAAGTTTGAAAATCTAGTATTTTAGCAAAAAAAAGTTTTTTAAAAAACATAAACCTTAAACTCGAAATATGCATTTAAAATCGATTTTGCACATTTTCTGAGCTTTTTTAAATTTTTATGTATTTTTGAAAAAAATTTAAAATTTAAAAAAATTGATTTTTAGATTTTTAATGGGGTTTTTTTAAAATATGTAAATAATTAAAAAATATTAAAAAAGTTATAAAACGATTTTATTACATTTTTAGATTTAAGGATTTTTAAGGATTTTTTGAAACCTATT
>WNWK01033023.1:0-21463 GCA_009830355.1 Cherax destructor
TAAGTCCCCCTGATTTTTTGGGTTATTCTGGATTTTTCACATATCTGTTGCAGGGGCGGGGCAGCTGTGCATGTCATGGCACCATAGGGCATTGTACCATATGGTACCATTTATTCAACACAACCAAAAATATTTTCATCATTTTTTTGTTTCAATAAAAATATAAAAATGTTGTATGTTAGTAATGTTCATTATATATTTACAAATATACAGCGACGGGACATATTCCAAAGGTGGATGAAAGCACTTTGTGGGGAAAACTGCTGCATCAGTGTCCCTTTGGGCACCAACACTCACTCACATCAGTGTGCCTTGGCCAACACTCCTGCGCAGTGCTTTGAGACCAACCCTCCTGCTGCATCAGTGTGCCTTGAGACCAACACTCACTCATTTGAGCTAGTGCCTCCCCCAACCACTTACTGACCATATGGAAGGGGTACCATACAGTACAGGGTACCAAAATACAGGGTACCATCGGCACAGGGTACCATTCGGTCGGGTACCATATGGTACAGATAAAAAGGGACCCCTTTTGGGAAATAAGTCACCTGTTTTTTGGGTCATCCTGGGGTTTCCCATGTCATGTTGAAAATCCATGTATAACTGTTTTGTACACCTGAATAAACTTACTAAATGCATGTGGAGTCTAAGTTTATTCAGGTATACACAAAAAAGACATATATTTATCATATGCAGCATATTTTTGGAGAACCTAGGATTTTAAAAAAATTTTTTTCCCAATGGGGTCCCCCCACCATAGGGGAAATTACCATATGGTAAAATGTACCATATGGTATAATGTACCATAGGGTATAATGTACCATATGGAACAATGTCCCACATGGTGAAACATGTTAAATATGGTACACTGTACTGTATGGTACCATTGCACCATATACCATTGTATATGATACCATTTTCCATGGTCCATTGTACCATATGGTACAATGTACATATTAATGTACCATATGGTAAAATGTACCTGGTTAAAAACCATAGAATGGACTTCAGTCCACTTCCATCAGTCTTAGAACTATAACTTGAGAAGAGGAGAGTCAGAATTCCCCGGGAGTGAGGCCCTTGCCGCCAGGCATGGTGAACAAAGCTATTAGCCAGCGTTCCCCACAATGCCAGGGGGCCCAATTTTTTGTATAGCGCACACTGACCAAAAGACCCATTCTCTTAGATGGGGGCCTATCAGCCTTCTCGTGCTAAATTTGAGGCCGCTGAATTTAGGCGTAGTACTACGGTTTTAGACCCAGAACTCAAAGCCGAAAACACGGCACGGACCCTGAAAGGGTTAAGGTAAGAAATACTATTATTTCTATTACATTTGTAATCTTAAGCAGTAAAAACAAAAATACATCACAACAATGAACTACAATTACATACAGTGGACCCCGGTTTGAAAAAACTTCACTCCTGAAGTCTGTAACACCATTAAAACAATTTACCCCCTTTAAAGGGAAAAAAATGTCACATAGGTTAGTCATTTCAGACCCCAAAAATCCATTTCCACAACCCTTACAATATTATATTTAAATAATTGTACGTTTTCCCGGGTTTAAAAATGGGGTCCACTGTATTCACTTTTTTTTGTAAGATGGGGGGCCCAAAAAAAAGTTTCTTTTTTGGGGGGTTCAATAACCCTTTTTTCCATAAGTTTTTAGTTCCCTAACCCGTTAAAGACGGTTTTTTAAAAAAAATTTTGCAAAAAGGGCACAATCCCAAAACAGTGTCTCACCATCCCTCTTCCCCCCACATCCCCCCAGCATAACCACCCCAAACCCACCACAGCAATAACCACATCCCCCAAAAAAGCACCACCATCCAACGCACAACAACTACAACCTCACCCAATCCAACACCACAGCTACCTACACCTCCTACCACCCAGTCACCACCCAACCTTTCATAAATTGTCCCAGGATGAATTTAAGAAATTCCCGCACCATCATCTTACACCAAGAAAAAGGGTCACCTACTGTGCTGGAAATTTCATTCAGCACCAGGGAACTTGGAGGTATGAGGGGTGTTATCTGATATGATCTGAGGAAAAAATGTAGGTTTATTTCTTTTGGGTCATAACCCTTCATATCATTAGAACCTCACCTTTAGAGAATATCCACTGTAGATATCAATTTAATCATAAATCCTTTTAAAAAACAGTCAATGCTAGTAATATTCATCAATTTGGCATTCACTGTTCCCGTAGGGGCATAATTAATAATCTTGAGGTTAATGAAGAGCTTGGGAAAATGATACAAATCACTTAGTTTCAATATATCATGGAATTACCCAGGTAACTGCAATAAAGTCCCTGTTCCAGATTTTCGCTAGCCGACTTCATGGGGCTGAGAAATTACCTAGGGGGGCTAATTGGGATGCCCTTAGGGGTCAGGTAGGGGGTTTTTGGTTGCCAATATGACTTTTCCAGAGCGTAGTTCTAGCAGCCCACACAATTTTTGTTCCAGGGGGAAATTAGATTAACAAAAATTACCCTAAAGGATGAACAATAATTAAAACATCTCATTGGTCAAAGAGAGGCATAAAAGGATATAAAAAAGGGGGGGATAACAGATAAGAAACTTTTTAAATTTAAAAGAGAGAAAAAAAAAAAGAAATAAGAAAAGAAAAAAGATTATGAGGCAAAGGGGAGGGATTAAGAAAAACCCCAAAAAGGGTTCTTTCAGGTATGAAGTAAGATTGGGGACAAGATAGGCCACTTAAGAGTAACTGGGACAGATCACGGACAGTGAAAAGGATATTGTGAAATTTTCAATACTTACTTCCTCTCATTTTTTACTCAGGAAGATACTAGCGGAATTCAAAATAATAAATTATGTAGAACAGGAAGAAAAAGACTATGCTCAGGGGGGTAACTGGGACATGGTCCTCAGACAAATAGAGAAAAAAACCAAAAAATCCCCAGGCCCTGATGAACTGTTTGCAAGAGTTTTAAAGGAATGTAAAGAGGAACTTAGCAAACCTTGGCAAATCTTTTCAATTTTCATAAAAACGGATAGTGCCAGACAAGTGAAAAGGGCAAATGTAATAAAAATATACCTCGGTTAACGAATTAATCCATCAGAGAGGGCATATCTTTTAAACCAAACAATGTTAACCAAATCAATTTTCCCCATAAGAAATAATGGAAATAAAATTAATCCGTCCAAGACTTTCAAAAGTAGTAAAAAAAAATATTTTTTTGAACTTTTGACATTAAATAATACACAATTTTAAAGAACAATAAATAAATACACGTAAATATAGTACAATAACATATCACTTACATTTATTGAAGAGTTGTTGATGTGGGGACAGGAGGGGGGGAAAGGATGGAGTATAGTATGCCAGTGTTTGGAAGGGGGAAACCCCCTTTCCCTTAACACTGCAGGTGGCAAGTTTTTCTGGGGTTACTGGCCTTTTCTTTAATGCCACACTCCCATGAATGGTACACCCCCCCATGCCTGCTCACCCCTGCATGCCTTCCCCCCGCATGCCTGCCCCTCCCTGCATGCCTGCCACCCCTGCATGCCTGCTAACCCCCGCATAAATCTACACCCCTGCATAAATGCTACACTCCCTACATGCCCTACCTCCCCGCATGCCTGTACACTCCCTGCATGCCTGCTACACTCCCTGCATAAACCACCCCTGCATAAATGCTACACTCCCTGCATAAAAGTAATCCCTGCATGCCTGCTACACTCCCTGCAGAATGCCCCTTTTTATCACAGGGCTGGCACTAGGAGTTTTTTGGGCCCATGGTACATTTGCAGTTTAAAAAAAAAAAACATGGAATAAACAATATACTTGTATAAATGCTTGGGTGGGGGGGGGGGGGCCCCGCTTGAAAACAAAGCACACTGCGTTTCCCTGGGTGGGGCCCAGGGGGGCCCACGCGACACGTCTGGTGAATGTCGAACCGGAAAAACATCGTTAACCGAAATCAAAAAATTTTAAAACCCGGAAAATTTATCCGACAACATCGTTAACCGAGGTATGACTGCCCCTTATTTACAAGGCAGGGACAGGTCCTTAGCTTCGAACTATAAATAAATAAAAAAAATAAAATAAAAAAATACTTTATTGAGACATTGTACAATTATATAATGTAGAAATAGTTATACATATTTTTTAAAGTTATTTTTAGTTATTAATGAGATGTATTTAAATCCAAAAGCCCCAAATTATGCTGTGCATTGGGGCATTCTTGGGACTACAATTTAGACTACATGGAAAAAATTTTTGGTTGATAATTTAAAAAATAAGAAAAGGGGGGTATTAAGTTTAAAGTTTGAAAAAAGTTGAACAAAAAAAATTTAATTTTGTAAATGCAATAATTGAATAAATAAAATTTAAAAAAAATTTTAATTGATTGCAGTTAGTTTACGGGGGTCATTATAATGTAAGTTTTGGAAATAATGTGATGTAATATTCATAACAGGTTTTTTCAATTGATTAGTCAGGTTTTTTTTAAAGTATTATTCAAATTTGCTGGGAATGTTTGATATTGAAAATTATTTGGGGGAGAAGGGGGTTTTTTTAGCATCGTTTTAAATTTGGGGGTACAGGTGGGGTTTTTTTTGGCAATGACAGGTAATGAATTCCAAATTTTTTGTTTTTTATGCATTGAGTTTTAATATGTTAGATGGACACGGGGAACATCGGGGGTGATCTGTGTCTAGTGTTATGGTCAGTGTCCTGTTAAAATTGGTAAGGAAAAATTTGAGGGTGGGTTAATATTTGCATAGTGTTTTCTATGTATGTAAAGGCACAGTAGAAAGTATGGATGTCTTGTATGGTGAGTAAGTTTGGGTTTTTTGAATAGGTGGGTATGTTGCCTGGGTGAGAATTTGTTATCATTCTAACTGCTGTCTTTTGTTTTTAAAGTGGTCTGAGATGAGTTATTGATGAGAGCCCCCCGCAAAATTCCATAGGTGAGGTGGGGGAAAAAGAGTGAGTGATATGGGGGAAGGAGGCTGGTTTTGGAACATAGTACCGTATCTTGGGTAGTATTCCCACGGTCTTTGAGTTTTTTTTGGGGGTTTGTTTAAAAATGTGTCAAATTTTAGGCCACTGTCAAGATGGATTCTTAAAAATTTTCCCCTGTGAGTTTTTTGGGGTAGGGGACCCGTTTTTCATTATGTTAAATGGTGCGTTTTTAGCCTGTTCCCAAACTGGGTAAAAAAGGTTTTTCAATTTTTGAGATAAGTTTGTTGTTTTTTATCATCCAGGTTTTTTTTTCTGCAATTTTGTATTTGCAGTGTTGGCTAGTGTTCTGGGCTTGGGGGGAGAGATAAAGGACAGTGATAAGGATATTTTGAAATTTTTAATCTTACTTCCCCTCAGTTTTTACCAGGAAGATACTGGGGAAATTTCCCGAAATAATAAATTATGTAGAACTGGAAGAAAAAACTTTTGCTGATTGGGGTAACTAGTGACATGGTCCTCAGACAAATAGAGAAATTAAAACCCCAAAAAATCCCCGGCCCTGATGAACTGTTTGCAAGAGTTTTAAAAAGGGAAAGAAAAAAGGAACTTAAAAATTTTAAAAACTTTTCAATATATCACTACAAACTGGCATAAAGGCCTTGGAAAAGGGCAAATGTAATAACCCATTTACAAGGGGAAAGGTCCGGGGGAACTATAGACCAAAACCCCTTTCCTCCATAGTTGGTAAATTTATGGAATCAATAATTGCCGAGGAAAATTGTACCCCTTTGAAAAGCATAAATTGATTAATGAATCTCAACAGGGTTTTTTAAAGGGGGGTTCCTTCTTAAAATTTTTCTTTAAATTTTTTTTACTTTAAAGGGGTTTTAATAGATCAGGGGAATAAAAATTTTATTTTTTATATGGACTTCAGTAAGGCTTTGAAAAGTTCCACATCAGACCGGGGGAAACTTAAGGCACAAGGGGAAAGCAGGAGAAATTTTTCCGGGTAGAGGCATGGTTAAAAAGGGGGAAATTTTAAATGGAGAGAAATCAGAATGGGGGGGGCCCCCCGCGGTTTTCCCCCGGGGGCTTTTTGGGCCCCCTGTTGACAATTTACATAAACGACATAGATGGGGGAATAAATAGTAACATAAGTAAATTTGCTGATGACACCAAAATAGGTCGTCCAATTCATTAAATGAGGACATTAGAGCACTCCAGGATGATTTGAATAGACTGATGCAGTGGTCGGAGAATGGCAGATGCAGTTTAATGTAAACAAATGCAAAGTTCTAAATGTTGGGGACAATAACCATGCCACATATAAGCTGAATAATGTAGATCTTATTACTTGTGATTGCGAGAAGGATTTAGGAGTTCTGGTTAGTAGTAATCTGGAAGCCAAGACAACAGTGCATAAGTGTTCGCAATAAAGCTAACAGAACCTTGGCTTCATATCAAGAAGTATAAATAATAGAAGTCCTCAGGTTGTTCTACAACTCTATATATCTTTGGTTGGCCTCATTTAGATTATGCCACAGTTCTGGTCACCGTATTACAGAATGGATATAAATGCACTGGAAAACGTACAAAGGAGGATGACAAAGTTGATCCCATGTATCAGAAATCTTCCCTATGAGGATAGACTGAGGGCCCTGAATCTGCACTCTCTAGAAAGGCGTAGAATTAGGGGGATATGATTGAGGTGTATAAATGGAAAACAGGAATAAATAAAGGGATGTAAATAGCGTGCTGAAAATATCCAGCCAAGACAGGACTCGCAGCAATGGTTTCAAGTTGGAAAAGTTCAGATTCAGGAAGGATATAGGAAAGCACTGGTTTGGAAATAGAGTTGTGGATGAGTGGAACAAACTCCCGACCTCATAGATGCTAAGACTTTTGTGTAGTTTTAAAATGGTTAGAAAAATACATGGGTGGGTGTGGATGGGTTGAATTTGGGCCTGACTAGCTTGTATTACCAGGTCAGTAGCTGTACTAATTCCTTAAGTGGAAGTGACCTGACCAGGTGGTCGGCTGACCAGGTGGTCAACTAGACAATTATATGAGTGGGGGCGGTTGGGTGGTTGGTCCACTAGCCGTCTAGGTCAGATGCAGTGTTCCCTCCTTAAGTGAATGTAACCTGACCTGGCTGGGCCGGGGCTAAGCCGTTGGAGTTTTGGGACCTCCCTCGCATAGGCCAGTAGGCCTGCTGCAGTGTTCCTTCTTTCTTATGTTCTTATGTATGTAGTGTCATCTGCAAAAGTATGGGTTTGAGTAGTTGAGATGCATTTGGTAGGTCGTTAATGTAAATGAGAAAGAGTAGTGGGCCAAGAACATTCCCTGTGGGACACCCACGGTAATAGTTTCGCGGTGGAGCTAGCTCCATTTGTGTACACATATTGGTTTCTGTTGCAAGGTATGAT
This sequence comes from Cherax destructor, assembly GCA_009830355.1. Taxonomy (NCBI): domain Eukaryota; kingdom Metazoa; phylum Arthropoda; class Malacostraca; order Decapoda; family Parastacidae; genus Cherax; species Cherax destructor. The sequence goes on from WNWK01033023.1 coordinate 7,365, forward strand.
TTTTGGTAGTTTAGGGGGGTGTCCTCTATACCATAGTGCGATAATTTTAAGTGTAACAGATCATGGTCAACTGTATCAAAAAACTTTACGTAAATCAATGAAGATTCCCACTGGGGTTTCTTTTTCTCAAGGGCGGAAATTATTTCTAACATGTGTATAATGGCATCATTTGTATTTTTATTAGGCCTGAATCAAATTGACAGTGGTTGAGTACGTTGTTGGTGAGGTAGGAATATATTTGTCTAGAATAATTTTTCAAAGATTTTGGAGAGAAGGGGTGTTAGATATCGGCCTGTAGTTATTCAGGTCTGTTTATCTCCTCCCTTATGTATTGGGGTGACCCCCGCTATTTTGAGTATTGATGGGAAGGTAGAGGGTTCAATGGATTTGTTAAAGAGTGTTGCAATAATTGGTGAGAGAACTTGAGAGGCTTTTTTATATAAGGTGGTAAGTTAATTAGGTCACCTGCTTTGTTTTTTAAGTGTTGATTATAAGTGAAACTTCTATTGGGTTGGTTAGGTTAGGAATAGTGTGTTGGATAGGTGCCAGTGAGATAGTCGTTAGGTGGAGTATTTGAACTTGGGATTTTGCTTGCCAGCTTTTTACCTATGGTGGAGAAGAAATCATTCAGTTTGTTTGCTGTTTCAATAGGTGGGTGTACGGGTTCATCTGGTTTTGTTAGCTTGATAGTTCTGTTTGTGGATATCTTTGTTGTTCCTAGAATTTCAGATAGGGTTTCCCAAATCTTTTTTATCACCTTTTATGTAATCTGTTCCATAGACAATTTTTTTTTCCCTTTTCAGACTCGTTAGGTTTGAGGAGGCGTTTTTTTTTTTTCTTGTTTTTGTCCCATTCTTTGTTTTTCAAAAGGTGCTTTTATTATTGGGGTTTTATGTGGGGTTGCCAGGGACTATTTAATCTTTTTTTGGATTTGTTTAGTTTTTAGGGCAGTGCTTATTATAAAAGGATCCCCAACATTCGGGGGTTAGGGGTCAAGAGCCTTGTGAAAGTTGAAAATCCGGGGAAGTTTGGTGCCCCCCTATATTTATGGAAATATAATACAATACTGCCTTAACCTATTGAACCATGAACAATCAAAAAAAATATAAACATCTTAAATGATGCATATACATTTTTTTTGACATGAGCTGGGTGTGGGGGACCTTTAAAAGTATAATTATACAATAGTATTTTATAGTGTTGTGAAGGTCAGGGGGAATAAATTTTCTGAAAAATGCTTTTTCCCCCCTCTCCCCAAAGCCCCCCACTTTTTAAGATGCCAAATGTTGAATTAAATATGTATACATTGGGAAAAAAAAATAAAACCCAACTTCATAATTTTATTTTAATTTGATAACTCATATATTACAGAAAACAAAAAAAAAGTAAAATACACATACAACAAGTTGCTTACAAAAAAATACATTAAATTCACCATCTAACATCGTTAGAAGGGGAGGAGCTATTGAGGGAGGGAGGGCGCAGAAAAATTCATTTCTGGTGAGTCGTCAGGGGTTTTTGGGGGGATGTTAGCCTTAGTGCTAATAAAATGTTTTTAATTACACTAATATTAGAAATAAAGGTTATCTATCTATTACATTTATTCCAAATTGATATCAGAAACATGATAAATACCCAGAACTGTAATAAAGATGTGAAATAAATAATATATGCCATATTTTTGGGGGTAACAGAGCAGGCAGACCGCCACCATATATAAATGTTTACATCAGGAAACATGCCAAATCACTTTTGTCAAGAACAAAGGCAAACATAGCTTTTATTGTTTTTAGAATAATAATAATTTATAATTTGATCTGGACAAATGTTATCATTTTTGGCTTTTAAGAATTCACGAAATTATTATTTATTATTATTATTATTATTTTTTCCCCACAATATATTGTAAAAAAAAATAAAATTAATAAAAATTATTTTTTTTCCCACAATATATTTTTAAAAATAATAATAATTATAATAATTAATAATAATTGCTGGGGAGTGCTCAAATGTCAGCTACCAAATACTGATAACTTTTAAACCCCTTTTGGGGGGGTAAAACCCTCTAAAACTGCTCGGGGGCCCATTTTTTTTAAAAAAAAAAAAAAAAAAAAAAAATTATTTTTTCATAGAATGATAAAAAATTTTTTTTTCCGATCATAACCCAAAAAAATTATGAAATTTGACAAAAACTAAAGGAATTATGCTTTCGCGGTTAGGGGAAATTTAATTTTTCCCATCGGCGATTTCCCCCATTTTGACCCCTATTTTCGGCAATTGCAATGTTTCAGTCTACTACAATTATAGCTATTTCCCCAGAACCCCCATTTTTTATCGATTGAGTACAAGAAACGCCATTTACCAACCCCCCAACCCCCAAAAAAGTGGTCAGAAAAAGGCAATTTGGCCAATTTCCCCAAATTTAAAGAGCCAATTTCAAAAAAAAGGGCCCAAAAAAAAAAGACATTCCTGGGACTAAAATAACATCTTCTCTGTTCATTAGTTACGTCTCCAGGCCCCCCTTACATTACTTTTTCTTTCCATTTTGAATTTTTATTCTCACAAAAAAAAAAAAGATTTATTGTTATGTATACAACTGCATCATTGTAAAAAAGGTATAAATAATATAGAGCAATTTTTGCATGAATATTAGACCCCCCAGTTGATGTGTATTGGGCGCATGGGTGATTTGTTTACCCTTTTTCACGTCAAAAAACAACATTTTCCCACTTTGAGCTCAATTTCAAGGTACTTATTATTGTCAAACCAAACAAAAAACATCTTTTTTGAATATATCTTCCATTCTATCAAAAAAGAACAAGAAAACGAGAATACAACAATAAATACCATACGAAAATAGACTGCAAAAATCGCTGTTTTAAACCAAAAAAACGGTTTTTTTTCCCCCCTTTTGCACTGTGTGGGGAGGAATTTTTTTTACCCGGAAATGACCGCACAGACCCATTCTATCACATCTAGGCCAACAGCCTGTTTCTGCCCTTTATTTTGGGGGGGCAAATTTGGGGTACTAGTCGTCAAAACCCCAGTGCAAGACGTACTAGTACCCCCAAAACCCCCAAAAGGGGAAAATGCTCCCGATCAATTATTATAAATTTTTTAAATTTAAAAAAAAAAAAAGGTTTTTTTTTCCTTTTTTTTTACGAAAGAGGATTTAGGGATGTTTTCCCCTGTAAACATCTCAAAATGGTGGCGGCGCCTGCTCTGTTACCCCCATATAGGATATAATTTTTCATTTCAGCATCTTTATTACAGTTCTAGGGGATTTATCATGTTTCATATCAATTTAAAAAAATGTAATAGATAGATAACCTTTTTTTAGTACATTCATTACTTTACGTTCCTTAACTTATTGAACCATGAGCAATCATAAAATGCATGAAAAAATAGTAAAATATTGTAATTTTAAAATACATACATGTTATACAAAAAAAAATAATGAATGAAGAAAACACTCAGTGAGTGAGTGGTGTGGGGGGTGGCCGGGCCGGGGGGGAAAGGGGAGGGGCCCCGGGGGGGGGGGAAAAAAAAATGATTTGGTGGGGGGGGAATTTGGGGCCCGGGAATTTGGCGGCCGGGGAAATTCAAATTTTGGCCCGCAAAGTAGAAAACGTGAAAGTTGAGGGATACCTGTATTGGGTTTTTTTTTAAAAAAATTATTAATACATAAGCGATTAAGTTGTCATTTCGTTTGCCAGTCAATGTTTGTCATAGCTGTTATAAAGCTATTTATAGCTCTCTCATTATGTAGTCTGGGTAACTTTAGTAGTCTCTAGTGGTAATTTTCCGGTTTTTGGGTTGGGAGTGGTCAGTGGTATTTCTGTGATTATGCCTGATTTTAATGGGGATATGGTGTTAGTCCAGATATGGTCTAATAGAGAGGCACAGGTCTCAAAAATTCTCGAGGTTTTGTTATTGCCGGGGGCAGCAAGTAGTTTCTCTAGTGTTTGTGAACGTTATGTGGGTCCTGATCTTGTGGGGGTTTATATTGAAGTCTCCTGTGAGGATTAAGTGGTCTTTGTTCATGTGTATCAGAAATCATACTTCCTAATTTTTCACTAAATTGTGAATGTTTGACTTTTAATCTATAGATGTTTATAACTGTGAGAGGTTTTTGTAGATATTTGGATTTAAATTTAGCTATTATATTTCTCCATGTTCATCTCTTGTGCATGTATTGTTAAAAATTTCGCTGGCGAGTAGAACATAGCGGCCCCCCCTTTGTTGGTCTGGCCGAAAATTGGTATGGCTGTGTAACCAGGAATGGCATAGATATCTGTAGTATGAGGCTTTAACCATGTTTCAGTGAGAGCAATGAAATACTGGCCTGAAGTAAGTTTAATAATGCAGTGAGGTCATCAAAATGTTTGTTAAAGATCTTGTTAAAAAAGGATTAATTTGTCTCGCTGTTTTCATAAAAGCGAGAGGAGAAAATCTGAGAAGTTTTGGTTAAATTTTTCATATATATATACCTGTAAAATTTTTTCCCTCTTGTAACAATGAGTTGAATTATTGACAACTTATTTTTAGTAAAATATTTTTTTTACTAGGTTTTGTTAAATTACAATCGGGAGATAATAATGGGACAATAAATTAATATCTTTTATTAAATAGTTTTAAAAATATTCTCTTTACTGAAGATTGGTTCTTCAGAATAACAATCCGAACCAAGATAAATTAATCTTATTTACAAAATCATAATCAAGGGGGATATTAATCTAGATAATAGAAAAAAACAACGACCCAAAACACCGCTGAGACATTCAATATGATACTAATAAAACTGAAACCCCCGTCTTTCAATAAAGACTACTGTAACATTAAAAAACCTCAGAACAGCGAAGCCTGTACAAAATGAAACCTAGAGGCAGAACAAAAAAAAGAACCATGAGTAAACCAAGATGAGAGTCTATACAGAGCTCGGAAAGAGGAGACTATCCAAGGCAGAGGGGGTGGAACTCCTTCGGACAACCCCTCCTCACCAGATGTCCCCCGGTACATGAACTCTACCCGAGAAACATAGACTAAACTACCCATGGTAGTTGGGACGGGCCCCCAGATTTAAATTAATAAAAGACAACCTACCTATACACATAGCTAAAAATGGGGACAGATAATACTAAAAAGCACAATAGCATTATTTTATATTAATAATGATATGGGAAATATAGTTTTAAATGAATAGGAAATAATATACATATATCAGACATACCCCGGGGACAGGGACAAACAATCTGACATTGTAATTAAAGATAGTTATGTTATTGGGATTTGAGTAGTTTTTTAGCCTGTTTCTGTGTAGTAATGAAGTTGTTGTTAGGTTCATGTAAGTCATTTAATAGAAGGTTGGTATCAGGATCAATGTTTGGAATCATAAGATTTAGTGTGATTCTATAATTAAACTTAAAAATAGAACAACGCAAGTAGACCTAAGAATAGGACAATGCAAAAGGATTTTTTTGGACGTGAGTTAGTACGTTGAATATGTTTACAAAATGAAAAAATGAGCTAAGGTATAATTTACAGCTAATAAGAATCTAATACTATAGCACCTGAGTTAGCACCTGAGTTAGTTAATTAATTAAACAAAAGTTTATATATGAGGGGATTCTAAAAGACTTAAGAACAATGAATAATGCTAAATTTAAAAGATATGATATCTGATCAATTTTTTACTAGCTATTGGTTAACACACTTTTGAATAAAGTCACAGAGGTTTAGGGTATATCTTTTCATTAAATTTATTTAATTTTTTAAATAGCTAATAGAACTGGTTGGAAAGTTACTATGATTAGTATTAAGTTATAAGGAACAAAAATTTTAAAATTCAGTATTGCACTAGGGATTATAGAATTTATTAAAGGCAATATAATGAAAATCAAAGTTAATTATTAAAAAAAAGAAATAAGTGCTAAAGTGTATAAAAGTGTACAAAAATAAAATTTATTAGTATTAAAAAAATTAAAAGATAAGACAATTTTTTCAAATATAGTGATTAATAGTAATTATAAATTCTAAGCAAGAAGCTGATAAAAAAATATAGGTATGTGGGTTTAAAATGGGCACAAGTAAAAATTGTATGTAATTAAAAAAAAAAAGTAAAAATATTTTCAAAAAAATTCATCAAGGGTAGACAAATACTTAAAAAGGGAGATGGGCAAAAATACACTACACTATACGTAGGGGGTTTGGATTGGGCAGTTTTTTCAGTCTCTTTTTATATTTTTCATTAATGAATCTTGTAGTTCATTCTCATTTGTGATATATACAACTGACCTACACTTGTTTTTTTACAGAATTTTTCCATCCCGGGGGAATTATTATTATTATAATCAAATAGAAGCGCTAAACCACAGGGGGTTTTACAGCGCTGCAGGTTTTTAGGATGTGGGAGGGATCCGGGTGGGGGATTTTATCATTATTCCCGCTTAAGTCTTCTGATTCTATACCAGAGGTTCTGAGTTTTTTTATCAGACACTCATTAATGAATACTTGTTTCCTGGCTTTTTAGATGATCTAATTAGATCTGTTTTCCGTCATTTTGGTAATCTGCATTTTTCTTGGGGAAACCCAGTAACGTGCTTTTTTATATCTGTCCTGGTACATTTACGTTTTTTGATCTTTGATGATCGTAAAAAAAATGTCTTTACTGTTTTCTTTGGGTATATCCTGGGGAAAAAATGGACTGTTACAAACCCTGATAACTTATTTGCTCGGTTTGTCCTCTTGTAGTGCAAGGAGTTTAAACTGGTTATCCATGTTGTTCTTCCACCCCCTTTTCTGTTCCTCAACCTTTGTGTTTATAGATGTTTTCTGTTCAGGGGGCTTTTAAAGACAGTTTGGAGGGGTTTTTCCAAAATCAGTCAATTTTTTAAATTTTTTTCAAAGGGTGAGGATTTTGTTTTCAAGTTGTGTCATCCTGGTATCTTGTAGTTGGGAAATGCTTTTCGTTGGTCCATATTTTCATTGATTAATTTGATGATGTATGACTTTAGTGTATCTGGATCATTTCCCTACCCGATAGATTATCTGGGGTGAAGCCAGTGAAGGGGGGGCTTGTGGGGGGGGCAGCCTGTTTGTTTTTGATCGGCCCCGGGGGGGGGGGGGGGGTGGAGGGGGTACCGGGCCCCGGGGGGTGGGAGGGGGGGGAGGGGGTCCGCGTCCTTGGAGACAAGTTGATTAGTAGATTTTTTGGGGTTTTCTTGTTGATTTTGGATTTGGTTCTTCTGATGTTGTCTCATTTGGCAAGATCGGGAAGTTGGGGCGGGAAGATGAAGCTGTAGGCTGGTAAGCTGTAGGCTGGTAAACTGTGGCTGGAAAATGTAGGCTGGGGTTTTGGCTGGTAAGCTGTAGGCTGGTAGGCTGTGGCTGGTGTTGTGGCTGGGGTTGGGGGTGCAGGCTGGTGTTGTGGGTTGTGGCTGGTAAGCTGTGGCTGGTGCATTTGTTTGGCAGCGGGGGATGGGGTTTTGGGGGTCTTCCTTTAAGCGATTTTGGGTTTTTAGGTCTCACCGGTATTCTTGGGTCATTCTGGATGCTACGAGGTTAGTGCAGTTTTTTTAGCAGGTCATCATAGGAGCATTGATAAACTCTGGATGATGAGAAAAAAAATGGAGCTCAGATGGCTGCTGCGGAATTGACCCTCTTGAAAAACATAAATTATTAAGAATCTCAACAGGTTTTTCTAAAGGGGGGGTTTTCCCGTCTTCAATTTACTAACTTTTTTTACTAAGGTGTTTGAGGAGGAGATATGGTAATAAATATGATATTGTGTATATGGACTTCAGTAAGGTTTTTGATAAAGTTCCACATCAGAGGCTACTGAGGAAACTTAGGGGAACAGAATAGGGGAAATTTTTCCTGGGGGAGGGATGGTTGACAAATAGGCGGGAGTGTTTGCATAAATGGAGAGAAATCAGAATGGGGGCACATTCAAACGGTGCCACAGGGGTCAGTTTTGGGGGCCCGTTGTTTACAATTTACATAAACGAATATATGAGGGAATAAATAAACATAAGCAAATTTGCTTTACACCAAAATAGGCCACCCAATTCATTTTAATGAGGACTTTAAAAGGCCCAGGATGACTTGAACAGACTGATGCAGTGGTCGGAGAAGGGGAGATGCAGTTTAATGTAGACAAATGAAAGTCCAAATGTTGGGCAGGACAATAACCATGCCACATATAAACTGAATTGTAGATCTTAATCTTGTGATTTTGGGGAAAGGGTTTAGGGTTCTGGGTTTGTAGTAATTTGAAACCAAGACAACAGTGCATAAGCGTTTCCATAAAGCTAACAGAATCCTTGGCTTCATATCAAGAAGTATAAATAATAGAAGTCCTCAGGTTGTTCTTCAACTCTATATATCTTTGGTTGGGCCTAAAGATTATGCTGCACAGTTCGGGTCACCGTTTTACAGAATGGATATAAATGCACTGGAAAACGTACAGAGGGGGATGACAAAGGATCCTATGTTCAGAAATTTTCCCCTATGAGGATGACTGGGGGCCTTGAATCTGCACTCTAAAAAGGTGGAATTAGAGGAAGATATGATTGGGTGTATAAATGGAAAACAGGAATAAAAAAAGGGGGATATAAATAGCTGTGAAAATATCCAACCAAGACAGGACTCGAGCAATGGTTTCAAGTTGGAAAAGTTCAGATTCAGGAAGGATATAGGAAAAGCACGGGTTTTGGGAACAGAGTTGCGGATGAGGGAACAAACCCCGAAATCATGGGGGCTGGGACGTTGTGTAGTTTTAAAAAAACATGAGGGGGGTGGGGTGGGTGTGAGTTGGACCTGACTAGCTTGTGCTACTGGGCGATGCCGTACAAATTCCAAATGGAAGTGACCTGACTACCTGGAATTTACCTGGAGGGTTAAATCCAGGTGATTGGCTAATAAAAAAAGGAGTGGGTGCGGGGGGGTGGAGTTGGTCCTGACTAGCTTGTGCAAAAGGTCAGATGCCGTGCCCTTCCTTAAGTGAATGTAACCTGACCGGCTGGGGGGCATTGGCTTGCCGGTTGGGACGGACCTCCCTCAGGGGCCAGTAGGCCTGCTGCAGTGTTCCTTCTTTCTTATGTTCTTATGTATGAAACTGGGGGTACCACTGATCAGTGGAACCAGAAGTTTAATAACCGCCCCAAAGGGCTTGTTCTAAACTCAAACGTTCGAAAGTCGAATCAATATTTCCCATAAGAAATAATGGAAATAGTACAATTTTTCCGTTCCAGAAACCCAAAAATATTTTTTTAAAAAAAACATTTTAATGAGATTAATTATAGTTCTACATACACAAAATTACATAAAAGATATACAGTGGTACCCCCACTTACGATATTTTTCATTCCAGAATGCTGTTCAAGTGCCCTTTCCAAACGAATTTATCTCCATAAGAAAATGTAAAATAAATGTCCTTTTAGACCCCCCAAAAATTTCACTTTCAAAAGCATTTAAAAAAAAAAACTTACATAAAAGGGTGTGTTTGGGGACCATCGTAAATCGGGGGAATGTATTAAAAAAATGCATGAATTTTTTTTTTTTTTTAACAAGTCGGCCATCTCCCCCTGAGGCAGGGTGACCCAAAAAAAAGAAAATCCCCAAAAGAAAATACTTTCATCATCATTCAACACTTTCACCTCACTATACATAATCACTGTCTTTGCAGAGGGCTCACAAAAGTTTAGAAGTCCTTCCAAACCCCAAAATCCCAAACCCCCCTTTTTAAATGCAGGCATTGTACTTCCCATTTCCCGGGCTCAAGTCCCAAATAAATCAATTAACTGGTTTCCCCGAATCCCTTCACACAATATTACCCTGCTTACCTCCAACAGCTCGTCAGGTCCTGTTGCGACCTCCTACCTAACATGATACAGTGGCCCCTCGGTTAACGAAAGGTCCCGTTCAAAGTTTCAAAAACGAATTTTTTTTTCGGAATCGGTTAGCAAAAAATTCCCTGGCCAAAGGGTATTAGCGTGTCCGCCTGCTCCGCGCAAGCGCAGGACACCAGTAAAGCTTTTTTTTCCCATTGAGAGAACATTACCTAGCGCGCCTTTCAAAGATTCACAATATATTTGGTGTTTTTTTGGGGGAGTGATTGTCACTGTGAAATAAGTCACCATGGGCCCTAGTGGACCCCAGTGGTAGCATTCATGGAGGGAGGTAGTTTCATGGGGGGAGTGTAGCTTTCATGCGGGGAGTGTAGCATTCATAGAGAGGTAGCATTCATGCGGGGAGTGTAGCATTCATGGGGAGGGGCATTCATGCGGGAGTGTAGTTTCATGCAGAGAGTGTAGCATTCATGCGGGGGTGTAGCTTTCATGGATGGAGGTAGTTTCATGGAGGGAGTGTAGCATTCATGCAGGAGTGTAGCATTCATGCAGAGAGTAGCATTCATGGGGGAGGTACATTCATGGGGGAGTGTAGCATTCATGAGGGAGGTAGCATTCATGCGGGGTGTAGCATTCATGCAGGGTGTGCATTCATGCAGGGAGGGGCATTCATGAGGAGGAGCATTCATGCAGGGAGTGTAGCATTCATGCAGAGTGTAGCATTCATGCGGGGAGTGTGCATTCATGGTGGAGTGAGATTATGGGGGGAGGTAGCATTCATGAGGGAGTGTAGCATTCATGCAGGGGTGTAGCTTTCATGCGGGGGAGTGTAGCATTCATGCAGGGAGTGTAGCATTCATGGGGGAGTGAGCATTCATGCGGGGGGTGTAGCATTCATGGGAAGGGGCATTCATGCAGGGAGTGTGCATTATGCAGGGGTGTAGTTCATGCAAGGGGAGCATTCATGGATGGAGGGGCATTCATGGGGGGAGTGTAGCATTCATGCAGGAGGAGCATTCATGCAGAGAGTGTAGCATTATGCAGGGGAGGTAGCATTCATGCAGGGAGTGTAGCATTCATGCAGGAGTGTAGCTTTCATGCGGGGAGTGTAGCTTTCATGGGGATGTAACATGCAGGGAGTGTAGCTTTCTGCAGGGAGTGAGCAGGGCGGGGAGTGTAGCAGGCATGCGGGGGAGTGTAGCGGGATGCGGGGAGTGTAGCAGGCCTGCAGGGAGGTGCAGGCACGGGGAGGAGACCCAGGAGTGTAGCGGGCATGCGGGGAGTGTAGCGGCATGCGGGGAGTGTAGCAGGCATGCAGGGAGGGGCAGGCATGCGGGGAGTGTAGCAGGCATGGGGAGTGGAAATGCGGGGAGTGTAGCAGGCATGCAGGGGGGGAGGCATGCGGGGAGTGTAGCAGGCACAGGGAGGGCAGGCATGCGGGGAGTGTGCAGGCATGCAGGAGTGTAGCATTCATGCTTTAAAAAGAAAAAGAAGGTAAGAAACCCCCGAGAGGGACTTGACCTGAAGTCCTTTTGGGGGGGGATTTCCTTCCAACCTTTAACACCCTGCCCCTGTCAGCAACTCTACCTTCCAGATGCTTGCAACTTTCAATAAAGGTAAGTAAATTTTATTTTTTTTTTTTTTTTAGTGATTTTTTTTTTGGGGAAACAATTAATTGTATTTACATTATTTTTTAGGGGAAATAAGGTTTCAGATAACAAAGATTCAGATTAAGTAATAGCTCCTGGACCGGATTAATTTGTTAACCGGGGGTCCACTGTAGTTAGGTGTTATCCTGCCGGCCAGCAGTCACTGGGTCCATCAGACCCAATTTTGGGACTGCTGAGCCAGCTTACTGACAGTGTACCCCCGACTCTCCAACTGTGGGTTTCCTTCAGACTCTCCCTACACCATTGGAGAGTGTTCACCGGATTTTCCCCACACCTTGGAGAGTGTACAAAATCTTCCTTGCCCCTTTTGGAGAGTGTCCACTAGACTCTCAAACTCGAGTGTGTCCTAGACCTCCCAGAACTCCAACTGGAGGAAATCTCCCAGATACCCCCTGGAGTTTTCGACAGACAGACCTTGGGGTGACTTCTGGGGCAGCCTAGACCCCATCTACTGGCTTATTCCCCGACTGTCCTGAGACTGTGTGCCGAGACTGTTGTAATTTTGAAATATTGTACCTGAAATGAAATTGTTGTACCTGAGACTTGTGACCGGAGTTGTGTTACCCGGAGTTGTGTTCCCCGGAGTTGTGTTACCCGGAGTTTTTTCTTTGGCCCCCAACCCCGGGAGTTGTGTTACCCGGAGTTGTGTTACCCGAGTTGGTTACCCGGAGGTTTGAGTTGTGTTACCCGGAGTTGTGTTACCCGAGTTTGTTCCCCGGAGTTGTGTTACCCGGAGTTGTGTTACCCGGAGTTGTGTTACCTGGAGTTGTGTCAGGTATTCAGTGTGTCCCCGGGAGAGTTTTGGTGATGTGATCAGTCAGGTGACTCAATGTTCAGGGTGTGAACCCAGTGACATCTGGTGGCACGAACGGGGAATAGGGGGGTGATTTGGTGTTGGTTTTAAAGGGTTTTTTAGAGATGGAGTCGTGACACAAAGGGCGGTTGTGAACACAGTGTGTGGTTACAGGGAGAAAAGGGATATTGCGTAACACAGAGAAAAGGGTGTCTGATGACAGGGAAAAAGAATGCGGTCATGGCTAGAGGATTGAGTGCCCTGCGTGACACGACGATGGCAGCGACATTTGACACGGCACTAAATTTTTTATGATTATTTTTGCTTGTGCCTTTATTACTTTTTTAGTAAAAAATATGTACAGTGGTCCCTCGACTACGGTCTTAATCCATTCCAGGAGCTGACCTCAACTCGAAAATTAAACTCGAAACCTTATTTCCCATAAGAAATAATATAAATACAATTAATCAGTTCCCCCCAAAATATTCAAAAAAATACATTTTAATTATATTATACATACACAAAACAACATTATTAACACATATGTGTAATTATAATTACTACTACATAATAAATAATAAATAACAGATTAATAAATAACATTTACTTACCTTTATTGAAGAGTTTTTCTGGCATCTGGAAGATGGGGAGGAGGACAGTGGGAGGGTGTTACTGTTTGGAAGGGGAATCCCCCCAAAAGGACTTCAAGTAACAAGTCCTTATCTGGGGTTCTTTTTTTTTTTTAATGCCATGGGACCAGCTTGAGAGTTACTAGCCCCCTTCCTAAAAAAATAACTGTCCAGAGTCCCTGTTTCTCACTCTTAAACATTTTCCTTTATTATTATTATAACAAAGAAGCGCAAAAAAAGGGTTAGCATTTTCCAAGTGGGGCAAGATTCTGTCACTGAACATGTTGCAGATGTGACTTGCTTCAGGTTGCTCGGGGTGGTGTTTTTCAACAAATGTCTGCCCTCAGCCCATTTGGAACAAATTTCCTTAATCTCTGAAGAAGTTACTACCTCACCCTGTTCATCCTCCCCCTGAATCAATTTCCTTAAATGTCGTCTGTTGCTGTTCCTTTAATTTTTAGCTCTTTATTTAGGTCTCCCGGGTCCTGCACCAACTCTTCCACATCCTCACCCCTCACCTCCAACCCCAGGGACTTCCAATTCCCGGCACAGGGTCCAGGGGCAACCCCCAAACCTTTAAAATCCCTTTTGGGCACAACCTGGCCACAATGGTCTCCAAGCAGAGTTCAAAGTCCAAGTCACTCCCCCCCAAGCCTTACTTAAAGGCCTATGCAATGGAAGATATTGAAGTGATCTTCCAGAACTCTCTTTAGGGGGCAAATTAGTGTCCAAGGTCATTTTAAAAACTTTTTTAAACAATGCTTTTGTGTAGAGTTTTGGTTGGAAATGACCTGCTGGTCCATGGGGTGGGTGAGAGGAGTGGTGTTAGGGGGCAAGAACTTTACTTGGGGTGAAACTGAACCATCAGACAAATAGTTTTCCAAGTTGAGGATGAGGGAGATTGTCCAGTACCAGGAGGCACTTGAGTCCCAATTTTTTTTCCCGGAGGTATTTCATGAAAATGTCCTTATTGACCCATCCTTGGTGTTAGCCTTCCAATGCCCCACAAATTATTCCTGTTAGCATTGTGTTTTTGAAGGCTCTGGGATTTTCCCGGGGATACACCCAAAAGGGTTCACTTTAAAATCACCACTGGCATTACCCACACAACATGAGAGTTAGCCTGTCTTTCAAAAGGGTTGTGTCCTGGCAGTGCATT
>WNWK01033024.1:0-21461 GCA_009830355.1 Cherax destructor
CTCGCCCCTATATTACTACCTCAAACAACAAGGGAGTTAAGTTTTTCTTCTTTTTTCTATTTAACCTTCTTACTTTTCCTGTTAATCCCCTTTTATGCTCTGGTGCTATATTTATCAACTCATGCTTTTAATTACATATCGGAATCAGTGAATCACTGAAGAAAAACCCCTTCCCCCCCCTTTTTCCTCCTCCACTTTGGATGTCTTTCTCAATTTCTTTCTTCAATTCTATCGTGTTTGTCCTTTCTTTCCAAAGGGCTGCCACTTGAAGTTTCTTTGGGCCCAGGGTGGTTTTTTCATCACAATCAATAAACAAGCACTAAACAAAATAATTTTTGTGAAAACAAAGCTGCCCACGACACCTGGCGGGGACGGCTCAAGCGCGGGCAGACGGACACTGGCCCCCGGGCTGCCGGGAACGACGAAGTCCAAAATTGGGGGGGCCCCGGTGAGACTAGGGAAACCTTTGGGGTCCACGTATAAAATTGGTAGCCCAAACGAAATCTTCATTTTTTGTGAAAAAAAAATTCAAAATCAAAAAAAAAGAGTAATATAAGAGGGTCAGACGAGATTTGAACAAAAAAAGGTTTTTTTTGGGGGAAATGTCTATTGTTTATGCTGGCCCCTAAAAATTGGATCTTTTGAAATTTGTGTGAAATTGGAAAAAATGTCAATTTCAACTTTTGGGGATTTAATTGGTAAAGGGGGTTTTCTTGTACTAAATCGATAGAACAAATGGAGTTCTAAAGAAATACAGTGGACCCCCGCCCGACAAAATTCTTTCCCAGAAGCCTCCAAGTGCCATTCAACAAATTTATTTCCCTTAAAAATAATGTTAAAAGGGGTTGTCTATTTCGCCCCAAAAAATACATTTCCCAAAACCCCTTTAAATATTTCACATATGTCGTTCCCGGGGTGTTGTTAGGGGGGCCACTGTGCTGATTTTGGTACTGGAACAATGGAATTGAAAAAAAGGGGCTAAAAGGGGGGAAATGCCAATCGTATATCGGGACTCAACCTGAGGGGAACCCAAATTTTCCACCAATTTTTCCTTTGGTGTCATTACCATGGGAAAGATTATCATTTCTTAAAATTTTTTTTTTTTTTTTAAAATTTTTCGACACTGAAAGTGGTTCAGGATCAGGGGCTCCCCGAAAGGGTTAAAACAAAAAAATATGGTTTAATTTTAAAAGTTTGAAACTTTGAAAAGTTTCCAGACAGAATTGAAGATGCGGAGGTCAAGGAGCATAAAAACAAACAAAAAGAGGGCACCCAGGCGGTAAACATATCAGGAGCAGTATAAACAAATTTTGGGATAATTTGAAAAGTCTGTATTAGTGAAGTGCGAAAGCAGGGCCCTCCCTTTAAAAAATTTTTTTTCAGCATTAAAAAGTGGGGAACCCCCCCTTCGAAAAATTCATTGGAAAACCTGCTCAAGTGCCTTTCCCAAGAATTTACTTAAAAAAAATGTCATTTAGGTTAGTCTATTTTAGACCCCCAAAATACACTTCCACAAGCACTTACAATATACTTACATAATTGCATGATTTCCCGGGGGGTTGTTAACCGGGGTTCCACTGTATTTGTAATTAAAAAAAAATGAACTTACCTTGCATATGTTTTGGAGAATGTTTATAGTCTTTTCAAGAAGCCCACATGATAGACTGGTTTGGCAAGGTCCAAGTAACCATAATGACCGGGTACAGTGTATCAGATCTTTGGTGCAGGTCCACAGGACATGTCTTTGATTAGTACCCTGAAAACGAGAAGATTGTACAGCCTCTCCTCACTTAACGCGTACTCATTTACCAATGCCTCGGACTTGATGGGCTCTCTAATTATTCATACCTAAATAATGTATATCAGAGCTGATTTTCATTCTGTTTATTTCAATATACAGTACACTATTGCATAAACATTTAAAAATATACTAGAAATGGTGCAAAGGTGACATTAAAACAAAAATAAAGATGGTTACACAAACCCCTTTACCATTATGGTTTGCCCCTCATTACAAAAAAATTTGTTTCCATGGTCTCAGGAAGGAACTCTGTCGTTAAATGGGGGGAGAGGCTGTAATAATACAGTGGCCCCCAAGTTTGGCTATCCTGGGTATAAACCGCCCTGGTGTTTGGGTTTTTTTTGGAAAAATTTTTTGGGCCCAAATTTATAAACCGTTTCCCAGTGTTTGGGCCTGTGTCCCAGCCCCGTTGGCCTGCCCCCGCTTTTCCCCCCCGTTTCAGGCACCGTGACCAGTCTTTTTTTTTAAATTGGGGGTTCCCGGCGACTACCCAAACTTTTCATAATAAATTAAATTATTTTAGTCTTTTTTATTGATTTGACGGAAAATGGGTTCCCGGGGGGCCCAAAGAAACTTCATAGTGGCACCCCTTTTTTGGAAAGAAAGTGACAAAAAAAGGGTGAAAAAAGAAAGAAACTGTAGCAAAGTCCCCAAAGTGGAGGGGGAAAGAAGGGAGAATTGTTTTCCCAGTGATTCAGTGATTCTCGATATGAGTACTAAACAGCAGGAGTGGATAAAGGCTATGCCCACCCAAAACAAGTGTGTTTTAAACCAGGGTGTAGGTGTTAAGCGATTAAGTGATAAAAAAATGACAAACAAAACTTCCCCAGGGGTTGTTTGGGAGGAAAAGGGCCCCTGAGACCAAAAACCCCTCTGCCACCAATTTTCTTCCAAGGCAATTTTCTTTTTTTTAAAGTGAAAATATTTCTTATTTATAAATTAAATTGAAATATTTCCCATTTAAAAAAAATTAAATTTTTTTTTTTTAAAAATTATTTACATTTTTAAAGTGTGAATAGTGGTGGTGGCTTCTGCTGCTGCCCACCCCCCACCTTTATATAAACTTCATGGTCAGGGGCCCCTTATAAACCCAACACAATACCGGAAAGTCCTCTCATACATAATGACATTTTATTCATTCTAAAAAGTAAAAATTATATTTCTTTAAATATTTGTTTATTATGTCATATTTGATTAATTGGGGCTAGATAAATAAGCCGAGAGTTGAAAAGTGTCATGTTGAAGGACTTTTTTGTCCCTGCCTTCAAACAAACTCCTGCCTCTCTCATATGAAAAAGAGTCTTCAATAAAGGTAAAACTGATTTAAATGTTCATTTTCCTTAAAATTGGTGCATTTTTATTTTTTATTGCCTTTTAAAAAACCCTTTGTATTTATTTTTTTTAAAAAAATGAATTTTGGTAAATTTTTTTGGGGGGAAATGGATTAATTTTATTTCCATTTTTTTGGGGGAAATATTGGTTATTTCGGCCTTTTGAGTTGGGGCCTAGCCCCAGGAAGGTTGCCGATACTCGGGGGTCCCCGAATTGAATATAAAAGGGCTGTGGGTTGTGTACTCACCATGGGGAGGGAAAACCCCCCTGACACAGGTTCCCGAGCCCCCCTACTGCAGATTTTGTGGGATTTGAAAAACTTTTATGAATGACTCAACTGTTGTCTCCTGTGCGGGACAGTAACCCAAACTGAATTCCGGATACAAACAGCATTGGGCTCCGGGTACTGCTTTCATAGCCATTGTAAAAAAAATGTTTGGGGGCACTAAAACATCTAAAAAAAATAAAAAAAAATAATGTAATGGTGAAAAAAAAAAAATCTGGGAGAAAACATGTACAGTGAACCCTTTTTGGAAAATTTTAAAAAAATCTGCTCAAGTGCCATTCCCAAAACAAATTTTATTTCCCTTAAGAAAAAATTTAAAAAATAAGGTTAGTCACAGTAAAACGTCATTTGCAGAATTATTTCCCTTTTCCCGGGTATTCCCGATTTAAGATTTAAAAACACATTTCATCTTACATGCGTAAAATAAAATTTTTGGTTAAAACAGGGGGGGAAAAATTTTGGGCCATGGTTATTTACTGCCAAAGAATCCTCATGCTTTGGGGAAAAGGGGAATTTTTTTTTCCCTTCCCTGCAAACTGAAAGTTTTTTCGATACGGGGGCCGGGAGTTTGAGTCTCGCCCCCAAAAACCCAAAATTGGGGTAATTTTTTTTACATTATCATACAAGCATATTTTAGAGAACCAAACCAAGTCAGTCAATGGAAATATTTTGCCCACTCTGATTTTTTGGGTTACCCTAGGTTCTCAAAATATTGTTTTAAATTTTCTTTAACTATTGTTAACCGAAAATTTATTTAAAAAGGTGGGAAGGAAAACAAATAACCATTCTCACAAGCAGTCTTTTACTCCCTACTGTTTTGGTTCAGCGGGGCCCCCTTTTTTTACCCCCCCCGGGCCCCCACCTTTAATTCGTACTTTTTTCAGCGTTAAAAGCCCTTTCTACAAGCCAGCGGGTTTGTGAAGAATAAGAGTGAATTTTTTTTAAATTTTTGTTTTGAAGAAAAAAAAGAAAAGAGGGGGCTAACCCGTGGCAATGAAATTTTCTTTGTACACATAAAAAATGTAAACATAAGTTTGTGTGACTGACTGACTGAATGACGGCTGACTAAAACCCCTGACTGAAAGACTTGACTGGCCGGCTGAAGGGCTTGGCGGCGGCTGAATGACTTGACTGACTGACTGAAACCCGGACGGCTGGCTGGGAAAGACTGACTGACTGAATGACTTGACTTTACTTACTGGAAGACTTTACCACTTTTTTGAAAATTTTTGACTTTAATGACTTGACTGACTTACTGAATGGCCCTTTACCACCCTTTCTGGGAAAGAATTCTAAGCACTGGGTGGCTTGACTGGCACTGGGAAAGACTTGACTGACTTACTGAATGAATTTTTACTGGGCTTACTGAATGACTTGACTGACTTCTGGGGGCTTGGCCCGGCTTCTGAATACCGGGGGGGCTTCGGTAAAGGCGGCTTACTGGGAAAGGCTGACTTACTGGGAATGACTTACTGGGGCGGTGCCCGGCTGACTTACTGGGTGGGGGCCCCCCTTTCGGCTTTTACTGACTGACTTACTGACTGACTTGACTGGGTTTAAACGGCACCAGTTTAAAAAAAACAACTTTGGTTCAAAACTTTACTATCCACCCCAGCCCAATGGGGCCACAGCATAACTCTCCACCCCTTCACAATCATCCACAAACACCCCACCCCCAATTTAAGGTAAATACTATTATTTCTATTACATTTGTAGTCTTAAGCAGTAAAAAAAACATAATACATCACGATAATGAACTACAATTACATATTCACTTTTATTTTTGTAAAATGTTGGTCTAAAAAAAATTTTTGGTTTTTTTGGGGCTCCGGGCGTAACCTATTTTTCCATTAGTTCTTTTTTAAATTTTTTACCCGAAATTATCTAAAAATTTTTTAGGGCGCTATGGGTAAAAACGTTCTCTGTATTACCCCAAAAATACACTTTTTTTAAAAACACTTGAAAAACACTTAATAAAAGGGGAAATTTGGGGATGACAAAAAAACCGAGAAACCCCTGTTTTAATTTTTAAATATTGGGGAAAAAAAATTAGTGCATAAAAAAGTAATTTTATAGTATAGTACAGAATTAATCAAATCACCCGGGAAAGGGTGGCGTTTTTAACCCATGGCGAGTCCTAAACCACAGGCCAAATGTTTAGCCACTGGGCAAACTGGCTCTATTAATATTTCCCAAATAGGTATATATATTTAAATGGACCCCGGGGTTTAAATAAAAAAAATTTTTGCAGGGAAACCTGTCATCCGTTTCTGAACGATTTTCGCCCCTTTAAAAAATAATGTCATGTAGGTTAGTCCATTTCAGACCCCAAAACTACACTTCCACAAGAACTTTCAAAATTATACTTACATAATTTCCATTTCTGGGGTATTAATTTAAACCCAGGGGCCCTGTTTTATATATTTTTTTACAAAAAAAGTTTAGCATGGGTCCCCTGTAAAAAATGAAGGTTTTTCAGATGAATCCCACCGGGGAGGGCTGGTTTTGATTGGGACAGTGGGGCCTGCCAACTTCCCTATTTTGGGGTAAAAAGTATACCTAGTTGCATGAATTGTTAAGTCAGATGACTGGGGTGGTTTAAAAAGTACCCCCCTATCCCGGATTTGGTATCTGCTGTTTCAATTTTCCCTTTTGGGGGCCCAAAAATAACCCTTAACTATGTTTAATAATGGGCCTAAAGTGCAAAAAATAGTGATGCTGACGGGTTCTTCAAAGAACTAAAAGAAGCCATGAAATGCTTCCATAAGTGAAAAAACAATTTTGTTTATTTTGCATAATTTATCAATTAAAAATCAAGGTACATCGTAAATGAAAAAAAGACTTATTTAAGGGGTTTACTAATATCCACGGGGTCTTGGGAAAGATCCCCCCCAGATACGGGGTGGGTGGGGGAACTGCACCTTTCTCCTTTAGTTTTTTGTCTCCTTGCCCCCAGTGAGAATTATTAACCTTTTAAACTGTCCAAATGTGGTCCAGTTTTTTATTGCTTGCACTCAACCTCTCCCCCTTAATGATGGAGTTCCGTTTTTCCAAAAAACGTCCCCTAAATGGTCTGGCTGCTAAGTGAGGGGCATACTATAATGGGGTGGGTTTTGTAAATTCTGATATTGTTTTAATGTCACCTTCGCCCCTTTTTTAACATTTCTGGTATACAGTGGACCCCGCTATTGAACGGGTCAGCAATAGAAACATATGGGCATTAGGGAAAAAGAAAATCAAAAATTTTAAACGCGAACAAAAAAATCACAATTCGAACAAGGGGCATCCCTGACCTGGGCCACCCACTTTGGGGAGCCAGTCCCTTTTGGACACTCAGAGAACAAAAACCCTGCACGCCATCCAGACATTTCAATTTTAAATTTTAATTGTTTGGGGTTCATTAAGTGCGAGGGTGTGGTGAGAGGCAGTGGTAGAGGGGAGTGGTGGGAGGGGGCAGTGGTTGGGGTGGGGAGGCAGGGTGGGGGAGGCAGTGGTGAGAGGGGGGGGAGATGCAGTGGTAGTAGAGGCAGTGGTGGTAGAGGCGGGGGTGGTGAGGCGGGGGTTGAGGCAGTGGTTGGGGGGTGGGGGAGGGGTGGTGGGGGAGGGCCCGTGGTGAGGCAGTGGTGGGGGCAGTGGTGGGGGCAAACCGGGGAGAGGGGGTGGTGGGGGCAGTGGTGGGGGGCAGTGGTGGTGGGGGGAGTGGTTGAGGCCCGTGGTAGTAGAGGCAGTGGTTAGGGGAGGGAGGTGGTGGTGAGGGCAGTGGTAGTAGAGGAGTGGTGGTAAAGGGAGTGGTGGTAGGGGGCAGTGGTTGAGGCAGTGGTAGGGGGCAGTGGTGAGAGGGAGGGGGGAGGGGGGCAGTGGTAGAGGCAGTGGTGGTAAAAGGCAGTGGTTGGGGCAGGGTAGAGACAGTGGTGAAAGGCAGTGGTGGTAAGGGGAGTAGTGGTGGGGGCAGGGGGGTTGAGGCAGTGGGTAGAATCAGTGGTTGAGGCAGTGGTAGAGGCAAAATGGTGAGAGGCAGTGGTGATAGAGGCCGGGGGTGGTTGAGGGGAGTGGTTGGGGAGTGGTTGAGGCAATGGGGGGCAGTGGTTGAAGGGAGTGGTAGTAGAAACAGTGGTTGAGGCAGTGGTTAGGGCAGTGGGTAAAATCAGTGGTTGAGGGAGTGGTTGAGGCCGGGGGTGAGAGGCGGGGGTGGGGGAGGCAGGGGGGTGGGGGCAGTGGTAGAGGCAGTGGTGTTAGAGGCAGTGGTAGTAGAGGCAGTGGTAGAGACAGTGGTGAAAGGGAGTGGTGGTAGAGGCAGTGGTGGTAAAAGGCAGGGTTGAGGGGGGTGGTAGTAGAATCAGTGGTTTGGGGGGCCGGGGGGAAGGGAGTGGTGAGGGGGCAGTGGTGAGGGGGTAGTAGAGGGTGGTGATGGGGCAAATGGTGGTTGAGGGGGGGTGGTTGAGGCAGTGGTGAGAGGCAGTGGTGAGGAAAACGGGGGTGAGAGGCAGTGGTGGTTGGGGGGCAGGGGGTTGAGGCATTGGGAGAATCAGTGGTTGAGGCAGTGGAAAGGGAGTGGTTTTAGGCAAATGGGAGAATCAGTGGTTGAGGCCCTTGGTTTTAGGCAGTGGTAGTAGGGGGGGCAGTGGTTGGGATTTTTAGGGGAGTGGTGAGAGGCGGGGGGAGGCAGTGGTGAGGGGGCGTGGTAGAGGCAGTGGTGGTAGAGGCAGTGGTAGTAGAGGCCAGGAGTGGAGGAGGGTGGAGAGGCAGTGGTAGTGAGGGGAAATGGTTGAGGCGGGGGTGAATGGGCAGGGGTTGAGAGGCGGAGTGGGGGCTGTGGTGGGGAGGCAGTGGTGGTGAGGCAGTGGTTGAAGGGGTGGTAGAGGCAGTGGTTGGAGGGCAGGGGTTAAAAACAGTGGTAGAGGCAGGGGTGGTGAAAAGGCAGTGGTGGTAGAGGCAGTTTTAAAGTAAATTGGGTAAAACAAGATTCCCGGGGCCCAAAGGGGTTCTGGGGAAACTCGTTCTCAGGGTCCATAAATTTTAAAAAAAAAAAAAAATTTTAGGGAAATAATATTTTTTTTTTTCTAAATCTAATGGGCCCAAAAATACATTTTTTAAAATTTTTGAAATAGAGGTTTGGGAATTGCCCAAAATGGAACCCCATTTAACACCCCGGACCCTTTTGTCCCCTTTTTTTTTTTTTTTATATTTTTTCTTTTTTTTTTAACTTTTTTATTTTGTCAAGTAATTTTTATGTTCTGTGAGACCAATATAAACCATATTTTGTATAAAACCCCCTTTTTATACTACACAATAATGGCTGACTTGCGACCACCCTGGCTGGCTAGGCTTGGGTGGTTGGCTGGCTACCCTGACCAGCTGGCTGGTCGGCTGGCTAAACGCTGGCTGGATGGAGGGCCCAAACCGACGGGCTGGCTTGCTGGCTGACCAGCTAGCGGCAGCTGGTTTGGTTTGTGACCAAGTTGGCGGGGTTGGCGGGTTTTTGATCAGTTGGCTGGCTGGCTGGCTGGCTGACCAGCGGCTGGCTGGCCCTACCAACTGGCTGGCGGGCCGGCGGGTGAAAGCTAGCAGGCGGCTGGCTGGCCCCCCATTGGCGGGCCTGGCTAGCTGACCAGTTGGCTTTTGGTTTTGGTTTGGCTGGTTGGCTGGCGACCAGTTGGCTGGCTGGTCGGCTGGCTGGCTGGCTGGCTGGCTGGCTAGATGACCAGCTGGGGGATGGGGATGGCCAGCCGGCTGGCTGGCTTCCTGGCTGACCAGCTGGCTGGCTGGCTACCTGACCAGCTGGCTGGCTGGCTAGCTGACCAGCTGGCTGGCGGGGCTGACTGGGGCTGGTTGCATGGCCCAACCAGCCGGCTGGTCACTATGACTGACTGGCGGGAAAAAATACAAAATTAATAATAATAATAATAATAAAAAATAAATTATTATTATTGTTGAAGAAGGGGGTAATGTGTCAGTCTTATCAGTAATCAAATTTTAAGATGACTTGATGAGGGCCCTTTATCTTTTTTATCAAAAACCCAAATTTAGTTTTAAAACTTTTGATGTGGGTACCCTGCCTTGCCTGCCGCCCTCCTCCCTGCCTCCCTCCCTGTTCCCTCCACCCAACCAAGGGTGACGGGTTAGCCCCCCTTATCAGAGGTGAATTTTACAAATGAGTGTTCATTGCCTTCCCTTTATTTGTTTTCACTGTTTTATCTGCCCTGTTTGTCTCTCTTTCTTTTCTCTGTCTCAGAGACAGTCACTATTGAACCAACACTGCCACATCTGAGTCCTGAAAATTTTTTGTAGTCTGGGTTTTTGGGGTTTCCCGGTAATTTACACTATGTATTTATCCCATTTTTTTTTCATATGTATTTATCCCAGGTTATTTTAAATTTTTATTTATGTGTACATTTTTACAGAGCCAGCCCAGCTGCCAGCCAGCTGGTCAGCCAGCTCCCCCCACCAAACCTTCCCCCCCCTGTCTTTCCCCCCCCACCCCCTGTCTTCCCCCCCCCACTGTCTTCCCCCTCCCCCCTTCCCCCACCCCCCACTGTCTTCCCCACTCCACCCCTTGCCCCACACTCCCCCCTGCCTTCCCCACCCCCCCCTTTTCCCTTTCCCCACCCCCCCCGTTTTTCCCCTCCCCCACTGCCTTCCCCCCCCCTCCACCGTCTTCCCCACTCCCCCCCCCTTTCCCCCCCCCCCCCACTGCCCCCTTTCCCCCCTGCCTTCCCCCACCACCCCACACTGCCAAGTGAGGTATTCCCCCAAACATGGCCGGGGACAAAACGCACTGAATTACCCCCCTCAAAAAGGGAGGGGATAGATTTTTTCCCCTTTTTACACACTTACCACATGGGCCCCTTCTAACACATGCAGGCTTTCCCGCCTTTTCCCCCCATTTGAAGGTGCTAGAATTTTGGGGTACTAGTCGTCAATAACTCCAAAATGGGGTAAGAAATACCTCAATAACCCCGAAAGGGGTTTAAAAGAAGGCCCGGGGGTTTTTGTAAACAAACCAGTTGTTTTCCTTTTTTACCAGCCTGGAAAAATATTTTTGTTCACTCCGCGCCGAATAAATGATCAAAAGTTAGCCCAAAAAACTCCGTTTTCTCTTATCTTAAACACGACTGAAGGAGGAAAGAATGGGAAAATGTTTTTTATTTGCTAGACCAAGGCCCCCCACCACCGTCCTCCCCAACCACCACATTTAAAAAGACATTTCATATTTTATTAAAATTCCCTAGAGTGTATATCGGGTTTTTTTTTATTTATATTGTTTTTTTTTGTAAAAAAATGAATTTTGGGGATAGATAAATGTTGTCGGGTTGATAATACCCAAATAGTGAAGTACTATTTTGTCATGCCCCCTGAAAACAAAAATTTTGTATTTCCATTATTTTTTTGGGGGGAAATATTAAATCCCTTTTCGAACATTTCTTTAAAAAAAAGCCCCGGGAATGGATTATGTTGAATAGCGGGGGTCCACTGTATTTTAAATGTTTATACAGCAGTGCACTGTTATTTGTAAAAAAACAGAAAAAGAGGAAATCAGCTCTAATAAAACATTTTTTTAGGTATGCACCCCTGGTCAGACGCCCATTGTGGGGGAAAACAATTTTCTGGGGTTAAAAAAACCCAAAAAAAATTTTTAGGACCCAGTACTTCCCAAATATAAGGCCGCGAAGTTGGCGCTGGATGCCCCTTTGGGCCCAGGGAGCCCCTGGTGTGTGGGGGACAAAAAATCCCGGGGAGAAAGGGGGTTTAAAAACCCCCTTCCCCTATATATTTCCCTAAATGAAAAAAGGAGAAACTTTCTTTTTCCTTTTGGGCCACCCTGCCCTCAGTGGGAAACAACCAATGTTTAAAGAAAAAAGAATTACAATTTGTGTAGTTCTTGTTGATTTTATACCAATTTTGTTCTGACACTAAAAATTTAGGTATTGAAATGGTATCAAATAGTCACCCCTGACCGGTGAACATTTTCACCTGCCTTGGTCACATAAAATTTGTCTAGAAATATATCAAAGTATTTATAGGTTCCCCGCAATTTTTGAAAATACTGAGTATATATGAAACTCCCGGAAATAGTGGGGGTAAAAAGGTATCCCCCTGCTGGGCAGTGGGAGTGGAATACTTTTTGTATGCACTGGGTTGACTTTATTTGTTTTTACGTTACATATAAACATGTCTGTCTGTCTGTCTAGTTTGTTTTTGCTTGTCTCTCTTTCTTTTAAAAGAGAGAAGGGGGCCGCCCCCATGAACCAACAGGTTTCCCCATGGGAGTTGACCATTCCTATCATGAAAAACAATTTGCCCCCGTCAGAATTTTGCATTATATCTAGGGAAACACAGATAGTGGCATGATAGTGGCTTTCTTTGTACCCGTGGACCCCCCGAAATCGAACGGTCTGATTATCGGCCATCTAAAAAACGATCGGGCCCCCCTTCTTAAAGGCACTTGAGCAGGCTTTTGGGGTAAAATTTTCCGTTCTTGGGGAACCCCATATTTAACCCTTAAACGGTCCAAACGTTTTAAAATGTTCTTCCACTCCCCAAAAAGTATAAAACGTTTTTTTTTTCCTGCCTCCAAATTTGGCACGATTGGCCTGAAAAATGCCTGGTCAGCAAAAATGGGTTTAACATGGTTTTAAAACCCTGGGACCCTTAGTAACTTTGGGGCCCCTTAAATTGAGGGCCCTTAGAACAAAAAGGGCAAATCCAAAGATTCACTGATGTCACCATATTAACACTCCTCTTTTTAAATGGAAAAATGATGTCCCGGGAGGCTTTGGGGGCCAAATTTGGGGACCTGAAATTTGGGTGTCTCCCAAACCATGTCTTTTCCCCTTTGTATCTATCTGTCTCTTTGTCTCTTCTGTCTCAATCTCACAGAAACACATACACTGTACATAAATTAATTTTATTTGAAATTAACCTGGGATAACAAAAAAAAATCCAGACAAAGTGCTATCGGGCCCTTTGATCTTTTAATACCAGTTGGTTCATGAGCTACTCTTGGAAAAACAGACAGAGAGGGGGACACGGGACAGATAAAAAGACAGACCCCAAGACAGACAGAAAGACAGACAGACAGGTTTGCTAAAAAAAGGGAAGCAGTGAAAAGCTCATCAAATGTCATCACTGCAATTACGGGACTGAAAAAAAAAATAAGACTACCCTCCCCCCTCATCAAATCCAGTCATCATTAATGGAGTTGGGATAAGGCAGTGACACACTTCTATAATTCTTAAAAGGGAATTTTTTATTATTATTTTTTTTTTGCACTATCATTATTAATATTATTATTATTATTATTATTATTATTATTATGCACAATCAATATTATTATTATTTTTTGAGTTCAATTTCAGTACCTAATATTAGTGTCGGGGGAAAAATTTGGGGCTATAAAATCACAAGAACTACTATAAAATTGTAATTATCAGAACATAAAAAAAATACAAAATAAAAAAAAAAAGGTAAAAACGGCAACAATTCCTGCAAGTGGCGGGGCCCTCCTTTCCTTTTTTCAGGTGAGCATCCAGTGCCAACTTCTCCGCCTGCCCAACACTGACCCTAGTTTTTTTTATCCTATAATACTTAAAAAAATTGTGCTTTTTACCCATTGTAATTCTTTGTATCATGTCCCAAATAAACTATTATTATTATTATTATTATTATTAAAATTTTTTTTTTTTCAAAAAAAAGGGAGTAGCGGAAAGAACGTATATTGTTTGGACCGTTTAAGGGTTAAATGTACAGTGGACCCCCGGATTTTATTTTTCCCCTTAAAATCGTACAAAATGTAATTTTTTGTAAGTCTTTTGAAAGTGTTTTTTTGGGGGTCTAAAGGGACTAACCTATTTGTTATTTTTTAAGGGAAAAAATTGTTCAGTAATGGAAAGGCAGCCTTCGGAATGAATTATCCCCCAGTTGGGGTCCACTGTATATAGTGGGATAAAAGAATATAAAACAGTGTATACAAAATGTAAAAAAATATAGATAAAAAAAAAATTTCCCGGTTGTGTATACAGAGTAAAAAAATTTAAAGCGGATATGTGAAAAATTTTAAAGGGAAAAAAATTGGGAAAGCACTGTGGCTTCAAAAAATACAGTGGCCCCGGGGGCCCAAATTCTTTCCCAAAATACTGCTCAAGTGCAATTCCCAAACGAATTTGTTTGGGAAATAATGTCACGTGGGGTTAGTCTATTTCAGCCCCCCAAAAAAATACACTTGCAACAGCACTTGAAAATACACTTACATAAATGTTCGATTTTGGGAGATGCAAAAAAAGGGGGACCACTGTAAAAAAAAGAAAATTAGGACTATGAAAATATAATCTTACTCTCAGTACCCTGTAATCCCCCCCCAAACATTAAAACATTGACTGTGTACTTTATATTATTAATCAAACCTGTAATTCCTCTCAATTAAACTTGAAAACATAGCATGAACTAACAGGATAGAAAATTCCTTTGTATTCACTGTAACTCCAAAATTTACCCCCTCACATTCACGCAAAGGGCGGGAATTAAATAAAATTACTCATAATGTTATTTCTTTTTAATTTTGTTAGTCTTAAGTTTCCCCAAAATATCTGCTTTTGGGGCTTTCTGCATGTACCTAAATGTCATTCCCCTTTGTACAAACATTGTATCATGCTGAAAGTAATACTATTTTTGCTGAAAGTAAAAATTTACTGAAAGTAATCTTTCTGGTAATAGTTTATGCTAAAAAGTATTAGTTAATGCTGAAAGAAAAGTTAATGCTGAAAGTAATAGTTTATGCTGAAAGTAATAGTTAATGCTAAAAAGTAATAGTTAATGCTGAAAGTAATAGTTTATGCTGAAAGTATTAGTTAATGTTTTGAAAGTAAAAAAGTTAATGCTAAAAGTAATATTTAATGCTGAAAGTAATAGTTAATGCTGAAAAGTAATAGTTTATGCTGAAAGTAATAGTTAATGCTGAAAGTAATAGTTAATGCTGAAAGTAATAGTTTATGCAAAATTAATATTTTGCTAAAAAGTAATATTTTATGCTGAAAGTAATATTTTTTATGCTGAAAGTAATAGTTTATGCAAAAGTAATAGTTTTTTTAAAAGAAATGGTTTATGCTAAAGTAATAGTTTCCTGAAAGTAAAGTTTTTTTTGCTGAAAGAAAATAGTTTTTTCTTTTAATAGTTTATGGTTGTTTTTTTGCAATTTTTGGCTATTAATTATTGCTAAATTGTATCTGTAATGTTATGTTGTATTGCATTTTGAGGTAACATTTTGTTGTGCAAATGGCAAAAATCAAAACCCCGAATCTCCCCAAAGCGAAAAATAATGTAACCAAAATAACTTAATGTAACCCACTGTGATTGGTTCAAAAATCCTCAGTTTCCTCAAGAGGGGGGGGACCCCCAGCACGGGGAATTGGGGATTTTTCCCTTACCCTGTCCCTTTTCCCCCTAGCAGTAAGTAGGTACCTGGGTGTTAGTGGACTGTTGTGGGTCATATTCGGGAGACAAGAATAACTCGAGTTGCCTGAAATGTTCTATAAACCGGGGATTTCTATATAGTATGTCAATGATGTCAGCTAGGTCTTTATCAGTTGTATTTTTAAACGGTAGAAAGAAATAAAGAAGAAAGAAAAAAACACCTCCTCATGCCTTTCCTCCCCTCCTCCCTATCATTATTATTTAAAAGGAAACCCTCCACAATAAAAATTTATTTTTATTTACTAAAAATACATGTACATGGTATACAGCCAAAATGACATCAATGACATATGAAATCCCACAGTGGTTGGGGAGTTTCAGTTAATTCTTTCCCAGAAGGCTGCTAAAATGCCATTCAAACAATTTACTCCTTGGGGAATAATGTAAAGTGGGTTAGTCCTTTTCAGACCCCCAAAAATACATTTAAAATTTCCCTTTCCCAAATTTTTCCCTTTTCCGGGGTGACTGCTGGGGGTCCACTGTACAGTGGTTCCTGGGTTTTTCCCCAAAAATTCCCCGTTTTCCGTCCTTTAGAATCGGAATTTACCCTTAAAAAAATAATGCCCGAGGTTCCCCCATTTCAGCCCCCAAAAACACTTTAACAGCACTTACGAAAATACACTTACATAAATGTTCGAGTTTGGAGATGCAAGAAAACCGGGGAGCCACTGTATGTATATTAAAGCTGTTTTTCCCCCAAGCTTTTTGGGGCAAATTGGGTCCTTTTTTGCCCTAAATGTGACCCACACCAGTAAACTAACTCCCGGGTCCCCGTTTACGGAAGGATGAAAAAGAAAACGGGTTTAAAAAACAGCCAATGATTCTACCCTTTTTGGGAATCAAACCCAGCCCCTCGCCGTGTAAAGCGAGAGTTTTAAAGCCACCAGGCAAAGATTGTCTCTGTTAACATTAAACCCAGTGAATGGCAAGTCGACACTAGGAAACGCCCCAAGCTTTGGGGGTTTGACAAAAATTTTCCCATGTGCAGTACTTTTTTTGCTAATATCTCCTACAACGTTTGCACAAGAAAGATTTACTTTCCCATTGGTGATAAGTTAAATTTGTAAAACAAAAAAACTGCCCCCTGGTTCCGTAAACCCAGTAGGGGTAACCTTACCCAAAAATTTAAAATTTTTATTTTTAATATAAAGAGTTAAAAAGGCTGTAATTTAACAAGAAAAACCCCAAATAAAAAAATAGCAGAAAAGCACTAATTTTAAAGTCAAACAACAGGTTTGCTCTTAATTCAAGTTTCTTTTGGGCAAAAAAGGGAAAGCACTGGAAAGAAGTGATGGTAGCCCTAAAAGATGGGCCCCAAGGGTTATCCCAAAACAAAATCAACAAACATCACCAACAACAACCTCTTTACATACAGTAAACCTCCTATAACACCCCAATGGAAATATGCCACTTTATCTGACTTTTTGGGGGTTATCCTTGCTTTTTACAAAAAACCATAACGGACTTTGGAAAACGGAAAAAAATCTCCCGGCTCAATCAATTTGGAAACAATGGACAAAAAATCCATTTGTTACAGAAGTGTTAACTTTTTTATAATTGTGGCCCAAAAAAATCTCCCATCCCAAAGTAACTGCCATTTTCCAGCCCTCGCTCAACCTCAATTTGTTCATTACATGGAGGGGTTTTCTGTACCCCATAAAAATGGGAAAATTTCTTCAAAAAAAACAACAGCAGTAATTTGTAGTAGTATAGTATTTAAAAGATGATGATGGTGATGATGATGATATTGATAATGATATTTGATGATATTGATAATGATGATGATATCCCCTTTTACCTACCCCTCTTTAAAATAAATAATCAGAGTGTAAATTACTTTCAAAAATGCTCGCTTATTTTCCTTTTAATATAATTTCAATTTTTTACTGTTGATGTAACCCTCCCATAAAAAGTAATATCCCCCGATTGTAACTTGACTAAATTTATTAACTGTTATAATTAATGTTTAACTGTTTTTGTTTAGTTTGATATCTTTATTATGCACCCCATCCCCATCCTGTGGGCTTTGTCAAAGGATTACAGGGGGTTTTATAATGGGTCCAGGGGCTGGACCCCAAAGTTTTGATGGGTGAGGTTTAGGTTGAACCACAAATTTCAAAAATGAACCCACAAGGGTTTCAAAGGTAATGAACTCATAAAATTACAGAATCTCACAAGTTACTAAAACAAACTCAATCAATTTCTTGGGATTAAGTGTTCCCCTAAGCCCCAAAGCCATGGCATTTCTAGTGGCTCTCCGTGCAATTCAGCTCATTATTGTAATTTTAAAATCCGATGTAAACTTGCAATGAAATTTAAATTTTTATTATTATTTTTTCCACCTCCTCTCACCCGGGAAGCTTGGATCCTATATACCTCCTTTTCACAAAAAAGTTTGACATCATATATACCCTTTCCCCCTCCCGGAACTTGACATCATAATTCCCCTCCCCACAGGAAGCTTGACATCAAAATCCTCCTCCAAAGCTTGACATCATTATCCTCTCACAGGAAGCTTGACATCATTACCTCCTCTCACAGGAAGCTTGACATCATATATCCTCCCTCACAGGAAACATCATATATACCTCCTCTCACAAAACTTGACATCATATATACCTCTTCTCACAGGAAGCTTGAATCAAAATACCTCCTCTCACAGGAAGCTTTACATCATATACCTCCCTCACAGGAAGCGACAAAATACCTCCTCTCACAGGAAAAATTGACATCATATATATACCTCTCACAGGAAGCTTACCTCCCTTTCCTCCTCTCACCGGGGAAAACCCTTTACATCCCTCTATCCTCCTTCGGGGAAACTTGACATCACATATACCTCCTCTCACAGGGAAGGGTTTACATTATATATACCTCCTTTCACAGGAAGGGAAACATATATACCTCCTCTCACAAAGGCTCTATACCCTCCTTTCCCGGAAGCTTGCCATCATATATCCTCCTCTCCCCGGGATGCTTGACATCTATACCCTCCTCTCACAGGAAGCTTGACATCATATATACCTCCCCCGGGGAAACTTGACATCATCTATACCCCTTTTTAAAAGGAAACTTGACATCATATATACCCCCTCTCGGGGCTTGACATTCCTTTTTCCCTCTCACAGGAAAACTTGACATCAAAATAACCTCCCCCGGAACTTAACATCTATATCTCCTCTCAAAGGGTTGACATCCTCCTCCCCCGCAGGAAGTTTACATCTATCCTCTCACGGAAGCTTGACATCAAAATACCTCCTCTTCCGGAACTTGGCATCATCTATACCTCCCTCTGGGAAACTTGACATCATATATACCTCCTCTCACAGGAAGCTTGACATCAAAAACCTCCTCCCCCAGGAAGGGTTGACTTTAAAACCTCCCTCACAGTGCTTGACTCATTTAACCCCCTCTCCCCCGGAAGCTTGACATCATATAACCTCCTCTCCCGGGAAACTTGACATCTATACCTTCCCCCCCAGGAAATTGAACTCAATATATACCTCTCACAGGGGAAACTTGACATCATATATACCTCCCTCTCCCAGGAAGCTTAACATTCCCCCTTACAGGAAGCCCCTTTACATCCTTTTCCCCCTCTCCGGGGAAACTTGACATCCAAAATACCTCCTCTCCCCAGGAAGCTTGGGAATCATATATACCTCCCTAAGGAAAACGGCATCTATACCTCCTCTCCCCGGGAAATTTTACATCTATACCTCCTCTCACAGGAAGGTTTTACATCATTTACCTCCCCTCCCGGAAGCTTGGCCTTTTAAAATACCCCCCCCGGAAGCTTGACATCATATATCCTCCCCACAGGAAGTTTGGCATCCTTTTATACCTCCCTCTCACAGGAAGCTTGACATCATATATCCCTCCAAAAAGCTTGACATCAAAATACCTCCTCCCCAAGAAAGCGCCTCCCTTTTCCCCCTCTCACAGGAAGGGTTGACATCATATATACCTCCTCTGGGGGCTTGGAAAATCCCCTATTCCCCCTCTCCCCAGGAAGCTTGACATCATATTCCTCCTCTCACAGGAATTTACATCTTTACCTCCCTCTCACAGGAAGCTTGACATCATATTTTCCTCTCACCGGGGAAACTTGACATCATTATCCCCCTTTTCACAGGAAGCGGCATCATATTCCCCCCTCACAGGAAGCTTGACATCCCTATATACCCCCCTCACAGGAAGCTTGACATCATATATACCTCCCTCACAGGAACTTGACATCATATATACCCCCCTCACAGGAAGCTTGACATCATATATTCCCCCACAGGGAAACAAAATCATTATCCTCCTCTCACAGGAAGCTTGACATCCTTATACCTCCTCCACAGGAAGCTTGACATCATATATACCTCCTCTCACAGGAAGCTTGACATCAAAATACCTTTCCCCCTCACCCGGAAGCGCATCATATATATCCTCCCCACAGGAAGCCCCGACATCCCCCTATCTTCCCTCTTCTTCAAACTTCCCTTTCCCCCATCATCCCGCTCACAAATGGTAAATTTTATGGACTAAGTTTCAAATATCTTCCCCGGGCACCGACTTTATTCTTTCTTTTTTTGGGGTTTATAGGGCCACTCCCCATAAATCGTATCAGGTTCCGACTTCCATTTGGGGAAATAAAAGGGAAGATTTCGATCGGGTTTTTTTAAATCCCGGGGGGTTTTGCCACCCCGGATAACTAAAGAAAGGGGGTCGTCATGGGGCTTTTCTGTTTTATTTCCATTGAGGTTCTCAATCTTGTCCCCCCCCGGATTTTTTCCCACCAGTCGACCCTTTCCCCGGGCTTTTTTTTACTGATAAGTTAATTGAATTTTTAACAGACTTTACTTCCTGATCATTGATTAGAAAAAAATGGGCCCCCCTGGCCTGGTGGCTAAAGTTCTCGCTTTACACGGTGAGGGTCTGGTGTGGGGAATTATTAGACTACCTGCATGGGGGTTCACCGCCACTTACAAACAAATAACCTCCGGGGGATGACCAGTTCAGTTTGATATCTTTTTTGCCCCCATCCCACCCGTGGGGGGGTAGTCAAAAGATTCAGAGGTACATAACGGGGCCCCGGGGCAGGCCCCAAAGTTTTGATAGCTGGAAGGGTTTAAAAGGAATGAACTCACAAGTTACAAAGGTAATGGAAAAAAAAGTAAAATTTTTTACTAACGTTTATAATGGGTTTCAATCATGAACAAATTATAACCAAAGAACACTTCACTAATTACACCCTTTTTTCCAATGTAAATGAGTTCTTGGTGCAAATTTTTTTTTGGGTCACACACACACACATATACATAAAACTTACATATTTTAAAAACACACATAAAACACACATATATACATACACACACACATATATACATACACACACACACGTACACACAACAGGCCCCAGCCTTCAATCGAAAAATGTGCACAGGACAAAATGGCAAAAACACCACCCCACACACACACACTGGCAATGCTTTATTTACAGGGAGCAAAATCAGATTTTTTCCAGAATGGTCTGTAATATACCACTGTGGATAAAATACTTTGACATATCTTGAACATTTCGGTGAGTTGTCTCTGGGAAATTTATTAATTTTTTCCACTCCAATAATAATGACGCAGGGTGGGCAACCGCCAAATTTAATTTACCCCCTCACTCCCGCGGGTGTGGGAGAAAACTTAACCGCCCTGGTCACAGAGACGGCTACCTTCCCATATTTTACACGCCTAGACCCATCCCCCTAGACCAGTTCTGGTACTTTATGACCTTTAGCGTCGGTAAGCTGGGATGGAAGAAGGGTGGGTAAGGATAAAAAAGGGAAAAGGTTGGGTAAGGGAGGAGGAGGAATATACAGGGGGAGTGGCACGTCCCCTTGGGCGACGTGTGCAGAGAGACTGCAGGGGTTGTTGATCGGGGGTGTGTGATGCTGGAGCGAGTTGTAACAGCTGATGAGGCGGGTGGGCTGCAAAGGGGGCTGCCAGGCGTCGATAGCAGGGGGTCCCCGAAGGGAGGGGAAGGTCGAGAAGGGGTCACATTACAGTGATTTTGTTGGGGAAATCACTGAAGCGTTCCATTCACCCGGGGGGAAAATTGTTTTTTTAAATAAAAATTAACAATAGATCGCATTAATACGTACGATACAATAATTGGGTTTTGGACTGTATAAAGGTATTGGGCTGATTAGAAAAGAGGGGGGGAAAATACACATTAAACATCCAAAACCATCACCACCCAGTATCAGTGGTCGCTGGGGATCTTAACCTATCCACAGTAAGATTTTCATTACTATAACATACCTAACTGGCCAAGTAAAATGGGTTTCAATAAGAAGAATACTTTGGGGGGGAGGCAGTATTGTTGTCTTCCGACGGATTTGTTGTCTTTTTTGGTAGAACCCTCTCCCGGCAAAATGATGGTAGATTGGGTTTTGATTAAATTGGAAAGGTTGCTTCCCCCGATCCCTCCTCCCGGGGCAGGACTGGGAAAATTTTTAACAATCTCGGGGAAAAGGTGACCTGTATCATTTTCTTATTCTCTTTTAAATTTCTTTAACCTTAAACCAATTTTAC
>WNWK01033025.1:0-21461 GCA_009830355.1 Cherax destructor
TACAGAAATGAGGATTAATGCACATACATTGTATAGTTAGTAAATAACGGAGTCAGGGTGGACAACATCATGTAAATATGTAAAATTTATTTTAGAAGGGTACCCATAGTATAATGAATTCCATGGAAATAATGTTATTGTAAGTATGTGCACCAAGTGTGTCTCGTAAAACCTGTATAAAGGTCAGGGCAGTGCCACCCTTAGAGTCAAATGTCACACCTTAGGAAATGCTACTGTCAGTCATTGTTTGCAGATGTGAGGATGGTACAGCGCTCCAGGATGTGCAGTCAAGCTTGATGCCCTAGCCCTGTGGACAACCTGTAAATAGAAGACTCTAGTTCCAGTGCTGACATCACCTTGCTCTGTCCTCCGTCCAGCTGTACGAGCACGCCAATTTACTCTTCCCTCAGGATGGGAGAGTTTTTGAGGCCTGCTATAATATTTGTATGTCCTGAATTTTGGGTGAGCGAAAGCCAGTCTCCCCTGGGTTAACCATTGTATGTATTACTCTTACACCTTCGTGCCCACCAGTATTATCGTGTCAAGACGACATGCGGTAGGTGGCCAAGCAGATGTAGACAGCCTATGCTGCCTGTTAATTTCATATCTCGCAGCACTCCAGTGCTTCCCTCTGTAGGCCTATTCAGATCAGTGAGACGCTATATCCAAGCAGCCCACTTCAGCGGCTCGCCTCCTGAGAACAACATCTCCCAAAGGTCTGGCTTCCAGTCCCCTCACATTCTGCCCATGTGTACCAACACTTTTGACTTAATTAAAGCAATCTAGTCAACGGCCGTCTCCATTCAACCCATGTTACCCCATTCAGCACTAAACCTGCTGTCAACAGGTAAAACAGCAAATAACAGACACTCCCACGACAGGGAGCCAAGGTCGGGTCACCATCTGGAAAAGACACAGGCCTAGAGAGTACCAGCGAATCTACAACAATAACAACAATATTATATAGAAACTATGTTGGCCAACATGCATCTATACAACAGAACTGGTACTTAACTGTGGTGAGCTGCATCCTCTATTTCTCCTTTCCTCATTCAATCTCGAAGTCCTGCTAAGTTAATATGATTACTCCTTCCACAGGACAGTATTCCCGATTTGTTTTATTCCAATTTTTAGGAGGTTGAGTCCATTAAACCTCCGCAGTTATCGGAAATGGGATGCCAGAACAACATGCGGTTATGCTGGGATATGGCGACTCTTATTACTTCACTTATTCCCTTGGTTTAGTGTTATGTTTCACTGATTTCTCAACAGTTTGCAATATTGTATATTATCACATTAATTTCCGCTTATTTGAGATCGAATCACTGTAATTTGTCCCCGATGAAGCTTGATTAAATTGGCAAGTGGTTTCTACCGCATGCACGGTCCTTCATTAGCGTCCCTCGCGGTTTCAATTCTCACCACCCTATTATGGTGGTTTCGTTATCTTCCTGTCCCATATTCTACACCGGCAACAGTTACGACACTTTCCATTATGAAATGAGGCCACTATTTATACCTTAGGCCTTCTGAAATGCCAAATTCCCATTCTTGACCAGTACCCCATGACCCAAACACACTCCAGCCTGCCGCCACACCTTCCCCTCACTCAACCTCAAAGCGTTTTTTTGTTGGTTCTTCTTTTTCACTCCCAATTAAATTTTAAGCCAACAGCAATACACTAATTATGCGCATTCACATTATAAAATTTATACAATATAAATTTAGGAAAATTACATCAAATTTTTCACACAGCTATAGCTAATTTTAATGTCCGGTGTAATGAGGAACCCATTACTTCAGTTTCCTCAGTTTCCCATGCATGTCAGGAGAATTGATAGGGAACAGTGTAGTAAAGAAAGCGAATGCCAGACTGAAGTTCCTCTACAGACAAGCACAGTGTCTACCTACTGAGGCTCGCAGGACCCTATGTCTAGTCCTTATACAATGTCAAATGGACTACACTTGCTCTTCATGGCACTCTGCCTTGACAAAAAAAATGAAAGATAAACTGCAAATCACCCAGAACAAAATGGTAAGATTCATCCTGGACCTGGGTCCAAGAGAGCATGTAGGCCAGGATGAATTACAACAATTGGATATGCTGAATGTTGAAGACAGAGTAAAACAACTGAAGTTAAATCAAGTTTATAAAATTGCTCACAGTATCCAGAATATCTTGCTGCCAATTTTGTCAAAGCTGGAAACCAAAGCAGTCATAGTACTAGGGGGAGAGAGCACAACTTTGTAGTACCCACAGTCAGTGGCCAGGCTTCAAACACCATTTATTGTACAGCAATAAAGGATTATAACAGATTGCCTGTACATGTCAAAGCCAGTCATAGCATGAACCAGGAGGGAGGAGTTCTCAGTCCCATGCTATTTAATGTTCTGATTAATGCTCTCCTAAATGCTCTACCTGCCTCACCTAAACATATAGCTGTAAGATATGCTGATGACATCATGATCCATACAACAGGGCATAAGAAGATGAAGTTCAAGCAATTTTTAATCGACTAGGCCTCATAATATCTTCCTCTAAAACAAAGATATTAACAAGCAAATGACATCCCCTACCCATCTATTTGCAGGGTGAAAACATTAGCTACGTTAAAACTTAGATATCTTGGTATAGATGTACCCTTTAATTGATTATACTGCTCCCATGTTGATATCAGCTTGAAAAAGTTCTCTCCGACCCTTGGAGTTAATGCAATATGAAGCTCTCAGAATTATTCTTGGCTGTCCCAAATCTACAAAGGTTCTTAATATGAGGAAGGAGCTTGGTATTTCTAGTATCAGTGATAGGATTATTAAGATTAACACTGTACTTGGTATTAGAATGTTAAGAAATAAACCAGACATTGTCGCTAAGAATCTTACTAAATGTCTAGAAGTAAATACACACAGATCTAAATGGATTGTGAAAACATGCAATTATATTAAGTTTTATAGCCTGCATGAAGTGTATTACTGTAGAAAACAATAGCTTTTCACCCCTCCATGGAAGATGTGTCCATTTAATATCACAGACCCACGTCAGGAAACACCTGTCCGGTGTCCTGACGAACCTACCCTAACATACCTGCAAGCGCCTCCCAGGATGCTCATTTCTAGTAATCCCTTCCTTAAATCACTTGTTATAGCAACTGCTCAGGAAGAAATTTCTCGCCTAGCTGGTAGTAATAAGTTATCCCAAGTTATATACACTGATGGATCTAAACAGGAGTCTTCTGGCAGGGCTGCATCTGCTCTTGTCGCCACCTCCCTAGTTAAGAACGATAATAAATTTGTTGAACTAGCCATAAGAATTAACAACTGGATCTCATCACACATTGGATTACTCCTTCATGAAAAAGTTGATATGTTAGCCAAGAAGAATACCCTGAAGGAGAATGTAGAATATAACTTTGGTATATCTGTGTCTAGCATTAGGAATAATATTAGGAGAGAAGTAAATAATGAAAATGAGTGTTATAGGAATGCAGTTAGAAGTCTGAGTAGATCTATAACCCACTATGATAACATGAACGGAGATAAGTATGTTTATGGAGCAACTTGCAATGTGAACAGACTGACTGATGTTGTAGTGGCCAGGCTTAGGCTTGGTTACAAGTACTTCTGGAAGTTTGGGAGACACACAGATGATGATCAAACTAAATGCAAATTATGTGGTCAGGCATATGGTCAGTGTCTTGAACACTATGTGCTAAATTGTCCACTTATTGGGGAATATAGGGATAGACAGTATAATAACCTATGTGACATGTCAAGATATCTTATTAATGAAAATAAGTTCAAATTCAAATTCAAATTCAAATTCTTTATTTCATGTAATACAAGGTGGGGGGTACTTATAGTTATACATTAAAGTTGATATTACAAGATGGCCAATAATATACCTAGGTATGCCTAGGCTTTTCAGGCAGTCTTATGATAGGTCTTACTCAATAGCTACACAATGAATATACAGATTGTAAGGTTAGGTTAGGTTTACAAAATTTAGGTACTGGAATTTAAACATTGAGAATTTAACAATTAGTATAAGAAGTTAGCAATTAGTTTATATATTAATGATAAAGGTGATATATTGGCATAATATAGTTTCTATATTGGAGTATCTTAGGCAAACTTATGACTAGCTTAAGTATTATGAAGCAATAGTTGTATTAGAATTTTGGTTAGAACTGTGCAAATTAAGGGGAATCACAGATATCAATAAGTGTATTTTGCTGTGGTTAGTAATGTGCCAATTAAGGAGAATCACAGATATCAATAAGTGTATTTTGCTGTGGATATGTGCAAGATAAAGTAGTTTTCGTATGGTTAACTACCGGTTGGGTGCGTAAGTGAGATAAGATGTTTTTTAACGGTGCTTTTGAAAATGGAGGTTGTGTCTGCAGTTCTAGAGTTTTCAGGCAGGGAGTTCCAGATTGTAGGCCCTTTTATGCGCATTGAATTTTTGTATAGATTTAGTCGGACACGGGGAATGTCAAAGAGATGTTTATGTCTGGTATTATGTCTATGGGTCCTGTCACAACTGTCAAGAAAGTGTTTTAGCTCAGGGTTAAAGTTGGAATTAATGGTTCTATAAATGTAGATAGCAGAGTAGTAAGTATGGATGTTCTGGACAGTGAGTAGGTTTAGGTCTTTGAAGAGTGGGGGGGTGTGCTGCCTAGCGTTGGATTGTGTGATAATTCTTACTGCGGATTTTTGTTGGGTTATTATTGGCTTTAGGTGGGTAATTGCTGTTGATCCCCATGCACAAATGGCATATGTGAGGTAGGGATAGATGAGTGAGTAGTATAGTGTGAGTAGGGCTGATTGTGGTACATAATACCGTATCTTAGAGAGGATCCCCACAGTTACCAGATATACTAAGTTACCAGATATACTAAGTAACCAGATATACTGGTTACCAGATATACCAGATATACCAGATATACTAAGTTACCAGATATACTAAGTAAATTTCCTAAATTTGCTTGTAGCAGATAAGTGAACTGTAGATATGTAGATATAAATCCAAATGTACACCTGTTAACCCTTTTGGGCCTAGTTCCTAGGCCTTTTGTGTATCCATATGCACAATGGATGGATATGGGGTGCACAATAAACTAGCCACTTCGGTGGCAAAACCTAAAATCTATCTACACATATGCTGCTATGTACGATAATCTATGTAACTGTATTTGTGTATACCTGAATAAACTTACTTAATAAACACAATACAATTTGGAGTTACGGACTCCAAAACATTCAAGTATCTTACATGATTGTCAATACAGTGTCCCGTGGCTTGGTTGACAACGCTCTTGCCTCACACACTTTAGTGTCCGTGGTTCGATTCCCGATGCGGGTGGTAATGCTGGGCGCGTTTCCTTACACCTGCTGTCTCTGCTCACCTAGCAGTTAGTACCTGGGTGTTATTCGACTGGTGTGGGTCGCATCCTGGGGGAAAAGATTGAAGGGAATAAAACAAACAGTTGCTTACCTACTAATCCTCGATGACGAACTGATTTTCTTGGGTTATCCTGGGTCACTAACCCTCCGGGTTAAAAACCCGAACACATATGATAAGATTTTTAACCCTGGAGGGTAAGCCATCCAGGATAACCCAAGAAGGCAGTGCGTCATCGAGGGACTGTCATATTTCCATTGGGGTCCTCAGTTTTGTCCCCCAGGATGCCACCCACACCACTCGACTAACACCCAGGTACCTACTTGCTAGGTGAACAGGACAACAGGTGTAAGGAAAAGCGTCGAATGTTTCCCCCTGCCGGGAAACGAACCCGAGCCCTCAGCGTGCGAAGCGAGCTTTGCCAGCCAGGCCACGGGGCCTCGTGGGACATGAGGGGACTGGTTACAGCCACCACTCAAATATACTATATTTCCTTTTTTTGATATATTAAAGTATTCTTGAGTGATGGTAAACAGGTTACATGCAGTCGTTATAACCCTCGTGTAATCGGTAACCTTTAAACCCAATTTACCAAGCAGTTTTTCAGCGTATGTATGCTGGTTAGTCTCGATGACATCAACAATGAGGGTAATACTCTCGACAAAAAGTCAGTATACTTAAGTCTTAGTCTTTATAAATTCACATAATTATATCAGCTACAGGAACCTTGTTAGGAGTATATTATATCCCAAAGGGAGCCCCAGAAATAGGGACGAAGGAGCAATAGGCTCCATGACACAGCATACAAGAGATGGAATAGATATGTTAGGTAAGAGGACACAGATGCAACTGTGACATTTTATTTAGCAACGTTTCGCTCTCCAGGAGCTTTGCCAAGCCATTACAAATTTTGTAATGTTGTAACGGCTTGACAAAGCTCCTGGAGAGTGAAACGTTGCCACAATAAAATGTCACATTAGTTGCATCTATGAACATTTACCTAACATTTTGTCCGTAATTCTACCATTACCAGAATAGATTTATTTTGAATAACCAAGAGTCTCTCCTATTCCAGCTACCGAACACCTTCTTAAGTCGCAATTACCTAATGTTTACTTTATAAAATTATCTTCCTTAATGACTGCAGCCTCTAAAAATAACCAAGATAATCTGTAGCTTATAGGAAAAGATCAGAAAACTCCTGGTGTTCTCAGGCAGCTGAAGTATTACACAGGTTCATAATCTTGTACAAAGAATACAGGGCAAATATCACTTTGAAAAGGGGTAATGCCAAGAAGGAAAGCCAAACTTTCAAATCTTCAATCCCCACCCGTACTGTAGTTTTGTTTGCAATCGTGTCATTATGATTTCGTGATTCACATCTTCTCTCACCTACGTAAACTCTCTTGGAGGTTCCCTAAACTCCCAGATCGTCTCCCTGTCTGTTTGTCTCTGACTCTGTGTATCTCTCACCTAACATCTGATCCAACAAAGGTCAATCCGGTCAAAGCCAACAAGCAACTCAACTCAGCGCTCTCTTTAAAGGTTGAAGATAAACTGGTGATAAAGGCTGACACAAAAGCCATAAAACCTAAACACTCAAGCCCCCTACAGGTATTCAATACATCATAAATCTGCGACCAGTCCTGGTATGCCTCATAACCCCTGCTCTAATCCACTCTCAGTATAAAGAAATAAGGAAGCTAACTGAGCACTTAACTGCTGATGAAAAGCTTGATCCCATAAACACAGCAGGATCATGACATGCAATGCGACACCTTAGAACAGATCGGAGTAACTATCTGATTTCATCGTTCACAACAAAGTCAGAAATCTAATAAAAAGAACAAGACACTCGCAATAATGTAGCTGAAGAATTACAGGTAAGAAATTTGTAAGACAGAGGCAAAACGAGAATTTAAAGACCCGTATCAGGAGCCACTGTCATGTTTACTAACGAACTTTTTTTTATATTTTATTTAAAATCAAACATGAGTACATCCAGGCACAAAATACATAGTGCAAATAAACATCTCAATACATAGTACTATCAAAACATATAACCTCTTTCGTGGCACTATACAAACACAATATACACACAATACAACAAGCATAATTCCTGATTACCAGGAACAAAGTGATTTCAGCTTAACAAAGAAGGTATAGCAAAGAACAAGCACATAACCTACATGCTGGAGCGACTCGGGTAACACACCCTCAATCATTATTCTACACATACCCAAAATATACTCTCA
This sequence comes from Cherax destructor, assembly GCA_009830355.1. Lineage (NCBI taxonomy): Eukaryota > Metazoa > Arthropoda > Malacostraca > Decapoda > Parastacidae > Cherax > Cherax destructor. Next base: position 7,657 of record WNWK01033025.1, read on the forward strand.
ACTTTTTTTTTTATATATTTTATTTAAAACTTAAATATACTAACACAAACATAACAGATCCACCATACATAAAACACTACAACATTACAAAACCAAGCCTCAGCAGCATAATGGCATACATAAATTTACAATATCCCAAAGCACAATGACACCTAGGAAAACCCCTTCACACTAACTACACGCACAATAGCACGTTACTCCAATAAATCCTAAACGGAACACAAAACTCAAAATTTTATTGAACACACTTATTGCCACACATGACCACCACCAAGAATAAAAATAAGGCACACAAGCATAAATTAAAAAACATCTGTCCAACAGCAGCCAAAATTCCACACAATATATATATACACAAAACGTGTTTACATCCCGGTTACAAATTGACAGTATGACAGGTAAATATATCAAAGTATATAATCCCACAAAGGCTTTATTTTTTTTTTTTTTAATTCTGTATCTGTACCAACATCAAGAAAACTCACTATAACCATTAGTACATGGGTGCCAACCACCTCACATTACACACAACAATAATCAAAATGTTTCACGCACAAAGTGCTAACACAAAAAGTGATGCCCAAACAGGACCACCTCTGAAAAAGCCAAAGAGGCTGCTGAATCACCCCCCTTCCTCCTCCAACCGACCCCGAAGGGGAAGCCCCACTCGAAACTTACCCAGTCAACCCCCTACCTTTACAACCCATTCACACCTAACTACACTCACACACCTAAATCCCCTTCCACCTCTCCCCCACTTACCCCACTAAACCCCACCCAACCTGCACCCCCCACTCCAACTCCCACCACCCACCCACCCCGAAACCTCGGAGACTAGCCCGTCACCTCATCGTCTTGACCCCAGAAGCTGAGCCACTGTCAAACGTCTATAAACCAAGAGAAAAGCCGAATCCCATGCCCTCCCATAAAGCTCCCTGTTCCGACATTTTGTCCGATAAAACCCCACCGCCAAAGCCTTAATTTTTACCTCACCCCTCTCGTCCCTGAGACCCCATGTAATATGAATATACATAATCTAAAATTAAATAAGCTATCTCCCTTTGTATGCCTTCCGAGTATTCCTGCATGTCCAAACTTAACGCTCTCAACACCGAAACACCCTGTCCTCCCATCATACCCAGCACTCCACAAAACCATTCCCTCACCATCCCAATCCCCACACAAAAATAAATGGCATGATATGCCGTCTCATACTCCATACATCTCGCACAACTCCCATCCCCCATGATGCCCATTTCCAAAAGCTTCGCTCTAGAGGCCAAAATTTCATGTAAAAATCTAAACCCCGTTTCCCTCACCCTAGGCTGCAATTTCAATTTCTTCAACCATCCCCAGTACATCTCCAGTTATACAAAGGATAACACGCCTCCCCCTGCACCGCCTGCTTACTCACGCCAAACCTATCCAATCTACTTACCCTCACCTTACCCGGCTCACTCACTACCAGGAGAAAATGCAAAATAGCCTCACACTCAACCAACTCCCTCCCCCCCACCACTTCCGGATTTCCCTCATAACCAACCCCCCTCCTGCCCCTCACCCCTCCTGCTAAAAACTCCTGTTTAACAAACACACTCCTCAGCCTACAACGGAGGGGCACCAACTCCAAGCCCCCCCACTTAACCCTCGTTTCCACAACCTCCTGGCTTAACCAATGCCTTCTATGTCCCCATACAAACCATAACATCTCTTGCAACAGCCGTCTCATGTCCCATTCCAAAAGTGGGTACACCGCCGCGCAAAACCATAATTTACTATACACCAATACGTTTACCACTACAACCCTCTGCAATAAAGTTACCTCTCCCACACCCCACCCCTGCATCCTGCTCAAAGCCGCATCCACCACCATCTGAGTTCTCCTCCCTTGCCGCCACCTGATCATCACTGAAAAAAATGCCACAGATTTTTATAACTTCAACACATTTCCACCCCTCCCTACAACCCTTCCAACTCCCCACCTCTAACAGATTTGATTTTTCTCTATTCACCCTCATGCCCGTCGCTAAACCAAAAACCTCCACTAACCCATTCACCAACCGCAAATGCTCCACAGTCCTCACCAAAATTGTTGTATCATCCACGTACCCCACTATTCCTGTCCTAGCCACCCCCTGAACCCCTTCCTCCTTAAACCTGCTTCTACCAACCTATAAAAGGGGTCTTGAAGACATGCAAACAGAATCTGAGACAAAGGACAACCCTGTCTCAGACCCCTCCCCATGTGCACCGCCAAACCCATTTATTTGAAACCTCAACAAAGCCCCTTCATAGAGAGAACAAACCCAACCCACTATCTCCTCCCCAAACCCCTGTCTGCTTAAAATTCCTAACAACATACGTACTCCTATTGACCCTATTATATGCCATCTGCCAGTCCAACCCCAAAACACCCCCTTCCTGACTCTCCTCAATGAAACCTTTTATCCTCCTATGCCCAGACCTAATGCTTCTACCCAGTATCCCATATTGTTCATCTTGCAACATACTACCCAAACCCCTTTTTATCCTATTTGCTAGTATTTTCACAAAAATCTTATAATCCGTGCCCATTAACACTATAGCCCTATAATCCTTAAACCTTTTCAGCTGCTTGCCCTTCAGCACTAATACCACAACACCTGTCCCCATCGTTTCCTCCATTACTCCGCGCTCCCTCATCTCATTAAATACTTTCACCAAAACCCCTTGCAACACCTGCCAATACTGCACGTACAATTCACCCAGTAACCCATCCAACCCCGGTGACTTCCCCATACGTAACCCCTTCACAGCCTCCCAAACCTCCTCGACCGTGATCACCCCTTCAATGGCCTCCCTATCCTCCTCACTTATCCTACTCACTATCCCCCCAAAATCCTCTCACACGCCCCCATGTCCCTACCCTCTACCTCATACTTCCTCCCAAACCAAAGCTCCGCATATCTGCTCATACCTTTTGTGAGGGAAAAGTAGTGTAAATAGGGTTACGGTTGTTCAGTCAGCCGGGAGTATCATTAATGAGTTACAGCCCGCTCTTCCATCTAGCGGGCTGGGGCAAAACTCTTGTTCCCGGGTGTCTGTTGAGGGTTTTTACTTTCTACTCCTGGTAGTATGACTCTTACCTGGTGTCGGTTGGGGAGTGGAAAGTCACTTCACCTTCACTCTTCTCCGAATCAGGTAAGGCGATCTACCAGGAGTATTTCTTGTGTTTGATTATTGTTTTCTTTGGTTACCAGTTGTGACTTGTCCTTTTTGAAACACCTTTTTCCATCTTAAATGTTTTAAGACTCATGGTAACCAGAATATTTTCTTTATTATCAGCTCTGCCGCTGGACTGGTCCTCCAGGACAGATGCATAACTTACGAGCAAGATTTCCCTGAACTTAACGGGAACTCCACAACAACTCCTCTGTCTCTAGTTTCTAACTTGTGTGCGTTAGAGAGTGTTGCTGAAGATCTCACCTCCGTTCGGATACCTACAGTGTGTATTTCAACCTAGTGGTCCCAGGAGATTCACCATCTACTCCGGAGACATACCACCTACTCGGAGAAAACCATCATCTATTCTCCCCCTCTCCGGTTATTACCTCCTGTCTCACCAACAGACCTGAACCACAACGGATATACAGTGGTACCTCGAGTTACGATGGTCCCCAAAATCGCCCTTTTATGTAAGTTTATTTTTTTAAATGCTTTTGTAAGTATATTTTTGGGGGTGTAAAAGGACTAGTCTATTTTACATTATTCCTTATGGGGATAAATTCGTTTGGTAATGGCACTTGAACAGCATTCTCGAACGAAAAAATATCGTAACTCGAGGTACCACTGTATTTCTTTTTATTTCTATTTAATTTTATTAAAATCCAGAAAAAACCATCTTATTATATATATCCTTCGGTTTAATATTATTTATTATTTTTTCCATCAATATTTTGTTCAGGGGAAGGCGTTTCCCTGACACCTTTCGTGGTCCTAAACACCCTTCCTGAATCATACCCCCCAATTCCCTCCTCAACCATCAAAGAAGACATCAACATTGCCTCCCTACGCTTTCTAAAATGCCGTAAAACCACCGCTGACGCCTTATTGCCCCATAAAACCTCTTCCATCCCACTCCTAACCCTCAAAGCATGAAACCTTTCATTCTGTACATCCCTCAACCTACTACGTATACCAACCACTTCCTCCTCTCGCACATCCCCCCATAACACCCCCAAACCCATCCCACAACAAGCCCTCCAAATATCTCTGATACCCATACCTGTACCTTGCATCCTCCCTGCTCACCCTCTCAAAAAACATTTTGATACCTGCCTTCCCATACTCACACCACCATGTTTTCGATCCCCCTCTCCCCCACACCACCTCCCACCACCCCTCAAAATCCACTTCCCCCCCACTCTGCTCAACAAACTCGCATTCAACTTCCAATAACTCGAGTAAACCTTGACCACGCCCTCCCAACTCCTCTCGAACAAAACCCCTTTATGATCAGAAAACCCAACATCCATACAGTTAACCCTTTCCACCACCACTGCCCTCGTCACATACACTCTATCCAGCCTAGCTGCATAACCCTTCCTAAAAAAGTTGTACTCAACAGGGTCCCTTCCTCCCCCACCACATCTACCACCCCACTGCACTCAAAACGTCCGCAATACCTTCAATATGCACCCTGCCCCCTGTGGTTCCACATCCCTGACCCTAATCACGCTATTCCAATCCCCCGCTATAATATAGACCTGAGGCAAACCCCGGAAGGCATAAATTAACTCTGATCTGACAAAATCCTCTTTGACTCTCGCGTTGGCCACCTCCAGCATATACACCCCAATAAAACAAACCTGCACCCCCCCCACCTCCCATCCACCCTAATCCCCTCCCCCCCCCCCTCCTCCCAAGACGACAACATGAACAGGCTAGACTCCTGAATACCCACCCCCACACCACCCTTGAAAAGCCCCGACCCTCCTACAAAAACCGTGTACCCCTTTAAACTCAATTCCCTCCCACATCTGTAATTGTGCTCCTGAAAAAATACCACATCCACTCTAAACTTACTCAGTCACTTCCACCCACCTACATTTGACCTCATTTTTGAGGCCATTTACATTCATGCTCAAAACCGTGAAGGAAATGGTTGAGGCTTCCCATTTGGTCTCGTGTGTCTTCCTTCATTTTTAACATTTGAGGTAGCACCATTTCCTCCCTTACCCTCACCTCCAACTTCCCTTCGTGTCTTCAGGACCCCATCCCCCTTTACTCTACTCTGATTGGACCTCACTACCTCAGCCCAAACCTTTTTCCCAGACCTTTGAGCTGGCATGAGAATATCATTCTCAGCCTCCTCTCCAGACCTCTTCTTGGACTCATCCTTTTCCACCAGAACCTCCATGTCCTGCTCCTGATGCACCTCCACCACCATCTCCACCAGTGTCTCTGGACCATCCTTTTGCCTCTGCACTACACGACCACCCAGAACTTGCCTCTGGGTCCGTTCCAAAATCTCATCCACACACTCAACACCCCCAGGCTGCTCCAAAGACAAAGTCTCCTCACCAATAATGTCATTCAGGTCCTTCAAAATAGCTTCCTCCTCACCTGCCAAGACTTCCGCCTCCACAGGTGGCATGGCCACCACAACTGGCGGAAAGTCCTCCTCCAAAATCCCCACCTTTTCTCGTTGTTCCTCCGCTTCAGCCTGGTCCACCTCCTCACTCCACTGAGGTTTCAAAGCCCTCTGAGATCCCTCACACTCTAGTCCAACCTCCATGTCCACTGTTTCCGTCCTCCTCTCCATTTGGTCTTGATTTAACTGCCACTCTCACTCGACGTCTATCCTCCTGACGTAACCTGCATTCTGTTGCCACATGCCCTGGTTGTCCACATAGCCGACATGTTCGAACCTGCCCAGCGTAGGTCACATAAACCTGCGTACGAAAAGGTTCCATTAAGACATATGAAGGGATTTGCCTCCTCAGTGAAATTTTCACCGAGTACGTCCCTTCCAACATCCCCGCATATAGCCCCTGCACCCAGCGTCCGACGTTTACTGCATGTACGACGCCATACTTCTGAAACACTTCTCTAATGTCCATTTCCCCGGCCTCAAATGGGACATTACGTACTTTAAGCCATTTGTAAGTAGCAGAGACATCTTTTAGACATACCTCCACTCCGGGGTCACCACTACCTTCATGTCCTGATAGGTGTCCATGATCCTTTCATAAGCTTCTGTGCACGCGAACTTCATGAAGATCCTCTTTACCCCATTCAGTGAAATGCCATACAGCTCAGCATGGGAAATGCCGAAGGTGTCGCATAGAATCGCTGGAAGCAGAATCTCGGCATTTGAAGGGTATATAGCTCCCTGCACCATATCAACACAGACCGTGTTGACCCGTCACCGGTAGACTTCAGCCATCTTGGATAAAATATAATTTCCACTGACCGCCACCAGAGAGCTCTGCCAGCACGCCCGCTCACAACAAAAGCTGGGCGTGGAATGTCTAACGAACTAAACACCGCCACTACCACCTCCAGCGCCACCATCACCTCCAGCATCACCGTCACCTCCGCCACCATTACCTCCAGCATCAACGTCACCTCCAGGTATGCAGTAATAAATTGTCTAGTATGTTAAAATCCCTTCTCTGCTCATTCTGGGAGGCAGCTCAAGAGATCGGCTTCTCAGCACTTTTTTTTCACAGAAAAACCTGCATTTTAGGAGTGGAATCTTATGATGACGTGTCAGTCCCTAATAGATTATTGTCAAGTGAACTGAACTGTCATCTGTGACTTTTTTTCAGCATCTTACGCTTCGTAAAACTGAGTCTAATAGCTCTAATAGGTATCGACGCAAAGACCGTCATTTTAAATAAAATTAAAAATGATATATGGAAATAATCTGTATATACAGTTCTGCATTTGTAGCTCAAAGTCGAGTTTAAAATGGTAATTTATGATAATACTATTTTATATCGGGGAGAGTGAAGAACTTGACTACTGGGAAAGTCACTGACAACAACCTACGTGGTAATTAATGCATATATTAATAAGGGTGGTGGTGGTTTGTTTGTAAGGTTTGTAAGGACACAATGTAAATAAGTTACTCTGTCTGACTTTTTTGGGTTATCCTAGGTTCTTTACACATATGCTTATTTACTTACACTGAGTTTTTCTGACTCTGATCGCTGTCAGAGAATTACCCGCTCAGTGATTAAGTAACTGATGCCGAGGTATTGGTGACTAGGCAACCGCTGTTTTTACCGGTGTTAAATTTCAATTACCAAGCAACCACTGCCGTAGTGTTGCTGGGTATCAATTATTAGGCAACCCTGGACATGACGCTGCTGGTATTAGTCATCAATCCACGGCTGGCTTACTGGTATAATTAAGTGTCCAGTAGAGGTGTAGGTGCCACAGCTTGATATTCCCCTTTATTTTAAAATCAAAACACATTTTTATTAAATTAGACACATGTGCAACATCTGTGTCTTTATTGTAGACGTTCCGCCATCCAGTGGCTTTATCAATACAAATTCAAGGACATAATTTACAGACAGTAGAACTATATACAAAAGATGAGGTAATAGATGAGGTGTATGAGAGAGTGAGTCCCTCAGCCTGGAGTCGATGTGTTCATCAAGAATGATGAACTGAACACATCGATTCCAGGCTGAGGGACTGATTACCTCATACTTCTCATCTTCCTCTAATACTCTCAATATTGGACTGAAGAAGCCACTGGCTGGCGAAATGTTTTCTCAATAAAGATTCCCAAATGTTTCACAAGTGTCTCATTCATAAAAAGAAAATTTGAGCGAATTAGTAACTCCAGAGGTTAGTAGGCCAGGAAGGTTGATAACCCAAGATTACTAAGTTTATTTCGGTACAGCTATGCATTAGTACAATTATCATACATAATAACACATGTGTAAATTACCTACGATAACCCCAAAAAAGTCAAAGTGGCTTATTTCCATTAGGGTTATTTTTTAAGGTAATTTTCCATGAAGAGACCCACAACAGTTGACGAATTCCTAGTTATGTGTATGCTAGCAGGCGCCGCAGTTGCTAGGTAACCACCTCACCTATACGGTCCTGAGATCGAATCTCCTCCGATACGGCTGGAAAACATTAGGGACGTGTTTCCATACGACACCTGCTGTCCCTGTCCCTGTTCACCCATCAGTTTAAAATGGGTAACTGGGTGTTAGTCGACTAGTGTGAGTCGCATCCTGGGACAAAACTGACCTAATTTGCCCGAAATGTCCAGCTAAATAAGGGGCTTTTTATACAGTAGTAAGTCATTGATGTCAGCTAGGCCTGTATACCATGTACATGTACTTGTAGTAAATAAAGATATTGTAGCCAGTAAGCCTACATGCCTAGTTCCCATAGTTTTCCCCAGAGGGCCTGCCAGTGGGCTTGCATCCAGTGTGGTAGAATCTTCCGCATGTGTGGGAGGAGAGGAGGAAGCAGCCGGATCCTCCCTTAACACCCACGCTCTACCATAACACCCACGCTCGCCCTAGTGTAAGCCACTACTGCCCACTCCCTCTCTGCTGTGTTTTCTGTGAATTTCCTTGTGAATTCTTGCCAGAGCTGTGTATCCGAGTGCCCCAGGCCACTCGAATCCACGTGCAGCAAGCCACGTGGGTTACCAAGCCAGATGTCCCAAGCCACATGCTGTGGTATGCTGCTGCATCACTCCACTGACGTCACTCACGATGCTGCCCGACTTCACGACACCCACGATGCTGCCCGACTTCACGACGTCACCCATGATGCTGCCTGACTTCACGACGTCACCCAAGATGTTGCCTGATGTCACCCCATGACATCCCTCACGTCACTCCACGACGTCACCCTAGACGTCTGCTGACATCACCTCACGACGTCATGCCTGACATCACCACATGATGTCATGTGTTCTGTTTTTGCAGTGAGCATTTTATTTTCAGTATTGTCGGGAAGTTTGAGAGAAGATATTTTTTTTTATTAACACATAGGCCATTTCCCACCAAGGCAGGGTGGCGTAACAAAGAAAAACTTTCATCATCATTCACTCCATCACTGTCTTGCCAGAGGTGTGCTTACACTACAGCTACAAAACTGCAACTTTAACACCCCTCCTTCAGAGTGCTGGCACTGTACTTCCCATCACCAGGAATCAAGTCTGGCCTGCCAGTTTCCCTTAAACCCTTCATAAATGTTACCTTGCCTACACTCCAACAGCACGTCAAGTCCTAAAAACCATTTGTCTCCATTCGCTCCTATCTAACAAGCTCACCCACGCTTGCTGGACAAAACCTCCTTTACCCCCTCCCTCCAACCTTTTCTCGGCGGACCCCTACCCCGCCTTCCCCTCCACTACAGATTTATACACTCTCGAAGTCATTATATTTTGTTCCATCCTCTCTATATGTCCAAACCATCTCAATAACCCCTCCTCAACTCTCTGTTAATTATTTCCTCTCAATCAATGTTCTCACATGTTCGTGTATGGCTTAGTGTCGATTTTTGCACAGAAAAGCGTCATTTGCTAGTAAGCCATGTTGTACCACATGTGCAGTAGGTGTGTGCAGTTTTCCATGTGTCCTGTGAAGTCTTGATCACAGCTGTGTGTGGACCACAGTATGTTCTATGCCCAGACCAGTGTAGCACCTCATGTGTGTTACTTTGTCACCTGGTGTGACCCCATGCCCATGTGCTTGACAGCTGACATTAGTCAGTTCAAGCAGCAGTTACGAGCGTCTGAGGCCAGTGTACAGAAAGCTATTTATGTTCGCCGCTCGTGATGCCCTGCTGAATCGTACCCGTGACGATTCTCCCATCAAAACTCACTTCCGCTTCATCTCCTAGACCGACAGAGTGCAGTTATATGTAGAGACCAGTCTGAGGACGCTTAGACCATCCTCTGCTATAACTCCAAATGTTGAGAGAATGTCACTTTGACTGCTAGCCCACTCACTGCAGTAAGGTTTATACTGTTACTATCTACAGATGTTTTGCTGAGTTGTCTCTGCCACAACTCACTCCACACTCGCCAGCAGTGACAGCCCCAGTGACAGTACCAGTCGAGAAATGTCCTCCTGAGTCGCTTGCCTGAAGAAGTCCTGCCCAGTTGCAACTACTGATCATGCCTCACTCAAGGGCACCAGCAGGTTGTGCCCCAGGTTGAGTGAACCCTGCAATGACTACTACGATGACTGCTTCACCGTTCCAGAGGAGACCGTACCCTGTTACGTCACAGCTCAGCAGCAGTGATGTCTCCTGTGTTGCAGTATCTGTCCAGACGCAGGAAGGCATGCAGTGATGCCCATCGACACTCACTGCCTTAGGCCATGAAGCACATCTTTTTTTTCTTCCCTCTCTGTAGGAAGTTTTTTCATGTCCATATGTGTATATATTATATATATATATATATATATATATATATATATATATATATATATATATATATATATATATATATATATATATATATGTATATATATATATATATACATATATGTTTTTATTTTGTGCTCTGTGCCCTGTTCTTGCGAAAGAGAGACCGAGTTTTTTTTACTGCCAGTCATGGTCAGGGTCGACCATGGGTAGGTGGCCGAGCAAAATGTAGCCAGTAAGCCTACATGCCTTGTTCCCATAGTTTCCCCCAGAGGGCAAGCCAGTGGGCATGCCAGCCTGACCACCCTTGTCTGTCTCTCACTTCTCGTCCAGGCATCCTAGAGTCAACAAGGCCTACTCCTCTCTCCCTCGCATGGGCATGGCCCTCCTGGGTCATGGGCACAAACACACTGCCTGTGTACCCTCCTGTTATCGTCAATAAAGTAAGAAGCCTTCGAAGCCTTATTATTGCTACCCCACTACCAAGAAGACTCAAATAATCATTTTAGAAAACAATATTATTTTTATTATTATTGTTATTATTATTATCATTATTAATTTAATAATTTTAATAACAATTGTATTTTTATTTTTGCATGATACATGTTTGTACAAAGGAGTATAACAATTAGGTGTACATGCCAAACGCCCCTTTATGTGCAGAGCACTTTGGGCAAACTTACAACTAACTTAAGATTAATAAGGCAATATTAGTGTTATAACTGTACATATTGTCATTTCAAATGTCAAAGTTCAATGTCAAATTTCAAATTTCAATTTTTTTTATGTCCTTGCAGAGCAATGTGGTTGACATATTGTAGGAAATATATTTACTTAGGTAGTTTTTAAAGTGAGGGTTTACAATGATTTGTAGTGCAAAGAGAGTGACTATCATGCCTTGGCATTATGGGCAGTCTAAATACATTACTGATTACTTAACACTAGACGTACAAAATATACATAGTTTGATCAGGTTGCATTAATTATACAATTAAATATATGTTATTCAACATTTGCATTTGGTTAAAATATGAGAATTTATTGTACTTTAAAGCATTTACTTTCGGGGTTGTGAGGCTAGGGGCGGTGGGAGTGAGTTGGTAGCTATGTAGGTAAAGTTAACTAGTGAGTATTTAGTTTTGGGTAAGTAGGTGGTTTTTAAGAAGTCTTGTACAGACAGGGTTCCTTTGGTATTCACTGGTAATGAATTCCAAATTTTTGGGACCTTTATGTGCATAGAGTTTTTACATAGTGTGAGGTGGACACGAGGAACATCGAGGAGTGATCTGTGTCTTGTGTTATGGGCATGTGTCCTGTTAAGGTTGGTAAGGAGAAGTTTGAATGGTGGGTTTATATTTGAGTGTAGTGTTCTATGTATGTAGTAGGCACAATAATAAGTATGGATGTTCTTTATGGTGAGTAAGTGTAGACTTTTGAATATTGGTGGAGTCTGCTGTCTGGAGAGGGAATTTGTTATTCTGACTGCAGCCTTTTGCTGGGTCTTAGATGATTTATTGTTGTTGAGCCCCATGCTCAACCCAGGCTGTGGTTCGTACGTTGGACTACGTGCGGCCAGCAGTAACAGCCTTATTGATCAGGCCCTGATCCACCTGGAGGCCTGGTTGTCGACCGGGCCGCGGGGGCGCTGATTCCCGGAATACCCTCCAGGTAGGTAGGTAGGTAGACGTCCCGCCACGTTCAAGGAACGATCCCGGGAAGTCTTGGTCACTGTGAGCAGAGCTTGATGCCAGCGAGCTAAGAACCTCTCAGAGACAGCTATGTATACTGTATCACTATGTGTTAACTATAATGTTATTTATAAAAAATAATACAAAAACAATGTAGTACGTATATTGATGTGATCGGTACAATTTTTGTTTAACTTGTATTAATGCCAAAATTATATTGTTACTCCTGCAAAATAAATTCTTCAAAGAAAACAACTCAAATCATTATTACAGGGCTGACTTTTATATAATTAAAAAAAAAAATCTTCCGTTTTGTAAGTTTTTATTCAGGTACGTACAGGTTTTAGTTTAATATCTTTATTATGCACCCTATACCCATCCTGTGGGTGGACTCCAAAGTTTTGATAGCTGAGCAAGCTACAAAGGTAATGAACTCACAAGTTACAAAGGTAATTAATCATATAAGTAAATTTACTTACGTTTATACTACATGGTTATAATCATGAAGAAATTATAAAGTAATGAGCAATTCACTAGTCCACACCCGGTCACAACTGTAATGAGTTATCGGTGCAAATATTAATTGTTGGGTCTCACACACACACACAAATAGGTGAGTGTACACACACGAGCATACATACACACACAGCACACGACTCACACATATATGAGTACACAAATACACACACACACACACACACACACACACACACACAACTATATATATATATATATATATATATATATATATATATATATATATATATATATATATATATATATATATATATATATATATATATATATATATATATATCACACACATACACACGTGGCAATGTTTTATTTACAGAGAGCAAAGTCAGGGTATTTTTCCAGAATGGTCTGTAATATACCACTGTGGATAAAATACTTTGACATATCTTGAACATTTCTGAGTGAGTTGTCTCTGAATTCATTAATTTTGTCGCACTCCAGTACATAATGACGCACGGTGTGACAATAATCCAACTGGCAAAGTTTACATTTTGTTTGGTCTACATCTGGTGGTGGTGATTTAACCTGCCAAAGATACTTGTAACCCAGCCGGAGGCGGGCGGTAGTGACATCCAAGAGTCTGCTTATTTTGTTGGATGCACCATAGACATGTGGCTCCTCCTGCATGATAGAATGATGATGGATGGACTGACTGGTGTCAATCTCCCTGAGTCTTAAGTCAATAAAATTCAGTTGAAGTTCTTTTCGTATTATTGTTTTCAAACTGCTAACTGACAAGCCAAGATTGTAATCTACCCCTCTTTGAAAGCATACAGCTTAGCCAATTTATCAGTTCTATCATACATCTGAAGACCAATGTGAGATGGAATCCACAGCATGTGCACTCTGACTCTACTATCCACAATCCTACCATACCTGTGTCTGGCTTCTGACACAAGCATGCCACAATTTATACTTAATGAGTTGAGAGCATTTATGGATGACAGAGAATCAGTTACAATTAAAGTGTTAACCTTAGATACATGGACGCATTTGAGTGCAAGGAGTATGGCAAACAGTTCTGTCTGAAGGATAGAGGCCCAGTTATTGATGCGTGCTCCAGTTTCTTTAAGAGAGCCATCACTCTGTATGACAAGAGCAGCACTACCAGCTGCACCAGTGGATTGGTGAACAGAACCATCAACGTAAATAATTTGTGAGAGAGTGTTCTGTGTGACTAAG
>WNWK01033026.1:0-21460 GCA_009830355.1 Cherax destructor
GAATGATGATGAAAGTTTTTCTTTTCGGACCATCCTGCCTTGGTGGGAATCGGCCGATGTGTTAATAAAAAAAATTAATAGATTCCCAAGTGTTACATCGATCCGTCTTTGCGGTGCTGCTGACGGGATGAGCGTGAGACGCACAGTAAACTAGCCGCTCGGGGGACACAACCAAACTAACCAGCGGCGATATTATCACAATGAAAAAAAATATTAACTTTCTCCTTGGGAGAGACCGAAGCCACGGGAGACAATGCAGAGGATACTAACTTTCTCCTTGGGAGAGACCAAATCCAGGGGAGACATAACAGTGTACAGGATATTTTCTCCCTGGGAAAGACAAGAGCCAGAGGAGACATAACAGTGTAAAGGATGCTAACTTTCTCCCTGGGAAAGACAAGAGCCAGGGAAGTCATGATCACAGTGTAGAGGATAGTAACATTATACCTGGGAAGTAGAAGAACCAGGGGAACACACATGGACATTAAATAAACTGCCCTGAGCTGGCTGTTACATTCGCTGTTTTAAGTCACTGATATCAAACTCCCGCAGGAGGAACTCGTTGTTTCTGCCTCCGACACCACCGGCATGATTGTTCTTGATATTGATACTGTTATTGTTGTTATTTATGTTGTTGTTATTGTTGATATGGTGGGTGACAAGGAGGAGACAGTTGAGCAGTAGCATGAGGATGGGGAAGAAGTCTGCACCACTCCATCCATCTGGGTTTCCACCAGCAGACACTAAGGTCCTCAGCAGGTCCAGGAGGTAGGAAATAAAGCTGTACTTTTCTCTATGAGGCTTCCTGTCTCTGGTAATGAGACCTTTATTTGTTTCTGTGGCTTTTATTTTGTTTAGGCTCTTTTGTTGTTACCCGAAGCTCCTTATCAGATGATTGTCGGCTTCGGGAGTGTAAACCCGGCAAGGCATAACGAGGTAGGGTCGGAAAAGCAGTCTTCACCAAGAAAGGGACTGAAGCCCCCTTTTTGGTGATCGTGGCTCTTGATCGACGCAGTGGACTGCAGTGGTGGCCTCTCTAACAGAGATATTCTTTGCCACTTTAGACCATTAGATTTGACCACCGAGAATTCGGTAATGTCGACCTTTGAGGGTTAGCAGTCACTGTGAGGTAGAGGTTTGATTTATCCGTCGAGAATTAACGAAATTCTGATTTTGTACTTGGAGGCTGAGCCTATGAGAATCATGGACACTCAGGCTGTAATCAGGTGGGTTGGTCAAGGTGCGTGGGAGTGCAGGGTACAGCTGTATCTCACTACCTCCTCCAGCACCCACTACGAGGCACGCCAACGCTACACATACCCACAACCTGTGCAAGAAAAAATGAAGTATTAATTGCAAAATACTTACTGTGACTTCCTCCCATTTTTTAATTAATGAAAATATCTAAAATGGCAGATTGTATGCAGTGTTTTAAACCCGGAATAAATCTGTTTAGATAAATAAATTATAAGAGTGCAGCGTTGACGGTGTCTCAGCTATTGGATAATTACAGTATAACAATGATAATGATAATTCAGAATATCGGGGACACATTCTGAAACTCTGAAAGATTGGTTAATAAAGAGTTGCGGCCTTGACGCTCTCAGTTCTTATTAGAGACATTATAATTATTATATTCAGAGAGAAGCGCTAAGCCCATAAGGGTTGCACAGCACCTGTAGATGGGGAGGGGTGCTGGGTAATTGCCCTGCACCCCATTACGCTGATCCCGCAAGAGGAGGGTTACCCCAACTCCTTGGATCTGGAGCCCTTCACAAGCACCTAGGAATAATTACATTTTAAAGTTCTCAAGTTTACAGTTGACTGGTCGCCCCATCAACCACCCTCTGTTTACAGTTGACTGGTTGCCCCATCAACCACACTCAGTTTACAGTTGACTGGTTGCCCCATCAACCACACTCAGTTTACAGTTGACTGGTTGCCTCATCAACCACACTCAGTTTACAGTTGACTGATCGCCTCATCAACCACAATCAGTTTACAGTTTACTGGCTGCCCCATCAACCACACTCAGTTTATAGTTGACTGGCCGCCCAATCAACCACACTCAATTTACAGTTGACTGGCTGCCCCATCAACCACACTCAGTTTACAGTTGACTGGCCGCCTCATCAATCACATTCAGTTTACAGTCGACTAGCCGCCCAATCAACCACACTCAGTTTATAGTTGACTGGCCGCCCAATCAACCACACTCAGTTTACAGTCGACTGGCCGCCTCATCAACCACACTCAGTTTACAGTCGACTGGCCGCCTCATCAACCACACTCAGTTTACAGTCGACTGGCCGCCTCGTCAACCACACTCAGTTTACAGTCGACTGGCCGCCTCATCAACCACACTCAACTTCTATGCCTAGCAAAGTTATTCTTTGATTTTAGTTAACAAAGCCATAATGAGTGTTTTTTAAAGACCTAATCGGATTCAGCCTTCGAAAAACTTTGGCCAAATTAGCTCAAATGGGCTAATTAAATCTTGTTAATAGGCGTGCTTAAACTTTATCCACACACACACACACACACACTCAGTGTGAACCAGGAATAAACTAATAACGTGAAGTATTTGGTACTTAAATACAGAAGTGAGGGCGGGTAGGCAGGTGCGTCTATTAGACTAGTGCCACTAGAAAGTACAATAAATAGAGAAGGTGACATTCTACTAGGAAATAGAACTGTCTAGCAAATACAAATTACGATACAAAAATTGACTGAGTCTGGTGTAAGTCTACTAGGCCTCACTACCACTACACGCTCACAAAATCATGTGAGTACATACTATTGTGCGTACACACACATGTACATGAACCGTTGCCACTACTGTGAACTTTGACCATTCACACTCTAACCCACCCTCCACCGCACATACTCCCTCACACTAACCCACACTCTACCGCACATACTCCCTCACACTAACCCACACTCTACCGCACATACTCCCTCACACTAACCCACACTCGTACACTCCTTCCCCCGCCCCCACACAAACACACACACACGTCCTACGAGGAGAGGTTAAGGGAAATCGACCTGACGATACTGGAGGACAGGAGAGATAGGGGGGACATGATAACAACATATAAGATACTGAGAGGAATTGACAAAGTGGACAGAGACAGAATGTTCCAGAGATGGGACACAGCAACAAGGGGACACAGTTGGAAGTTGAAGACTCAGATGAATCACAGAGATGTTAGGAAGTATTTCTTCAGTCACAGAGTGGTCGGGAAGTGGAATAGTTTAGGAAATGATGTAGTGGAGGCAGGTTCCATACATAGCTTTAAAAAGAGGTATGATAAAGCTCATGGCGCAGGGAGAGTGACCCAGTAGCGGCCAGTGAAGAGGCGGGGACAGGAGCTATGACTCGACCCCTGCAACCATAACTAGGTGAGTACAACTAGGTGAGTATACAAACACATACACACAACTGAGGAGGAGGTGAAGCGGTTACTCAGTGACCTCGATACCTCAAAGGCGATGGGTTCGGACAATATCTCCCCGTGGATTCTTCGGGAAGGATCTGAGGTACTGAGTGTGCCACTTACCATAATATTCAACACATCCCTTGAAACTGGGCAGGTACCTGAGGTATGGAAGAAGGCCAACGTAGTCCCCATCTTTAAAAAAGGAGACAGAAAAGAGGCACTAAACTATAGACCGGTGTCACTTACGTGTATAGTGTGCAAAGTCCTGGAGAAAATCATCAGGAAAAGAATGGTGGAGCACCTCGAGCTGAACAGGATAATAAACACCAGACAGCACGGATTCCGGGAAGGCAAATCCTGTATAACAAACCTCCTAGAGTTCTATGATAAAGTAACAGAGGTAAGGCAAGAGAGAGAACGGTGGGTTGATTGCATTTTCCTGGACTGCAGGAAGGCCTTCGACACAGTTCCTCACATGAGATTAGTAAAGAAGTTGGAAGAACAAGCATGTATAACAGGAAGGGCACTGGAATGGATCAGGGAGTACCTCACAGGGAGGCACCCCGCCCACCCCCCCCCCCAACCCACCAAGATCTCCCCAGGAACACAGTATTGGAAACAAGGTTGAAGGTTTGGTACACAAACGCGGATGGAATTACGAATAAGTATGAAGAGTGGAATGAATGAATAGGTGAGGTGTCCCCAGACATCATAGCTGTCACAGAAACTAAACTAAATGAGACAGTATCAGATGCAATCTTCCCACAGGGATATCAGATCCTGAGGAAAGATAGAAGGAGAAGGGGGGGAGGAGGGGTTGCACTGCTTGTAAGGAACCGCTGGAGATTCGAGGAAATGGAAGGAATGGAGGTGTGTAGAGAAAGGGACTTCATAGTAGGTACCATCCAGTCTGGGGAGCACAAGATAATCATTGCAGTGATGTATAACCCACCACAGAACTGCAAGGAGACCAGGTGAGGAATATGATGAGAACAACAGAGCAATGGTGGACACTCTGGCGGAGGTGGCAAGAAAAGCGCACATGAGCAGAGCGAAGCTACTGGTCATGGGTGATTTCAACCACAGGGAGATCGACTGGGAGAACCAAGAACCACGTGGGGGTCCAGAAACTTGGAGAGTCAAGATGATGGACGTGGTACTGGAAAACCTGATGCACCAACATGTCAGGGACACGACCAGAGTGAGAGGAGAAGATGAACCAGCAAGACTGGACCTTGTATTCACCCTGAACAGCTAAGATATTGAAGACATAACACACGAGAGCCCCCTGGGAGCCAGTGACCATTTAGTGCTGAGCTTTGAGTACATTGTAGAGCTACAGGTGGAGAGGGAAAACGGTACCGAAAGAGACAAACAAGATTTTAAAAGAGGAAACTACACAAGCATGAGGAATTTCCTGCAGGAGGTTCAGTGGGAAAGGGAAATGGACGGACAGACAATAAATGAAATGATGGAATACGTAGGGGCAAAGTGCAAGGAGGCAGAGGAACGGTTTATACCCAGAGGAAAAAGATTAAACGGGAAGGCCAGAAAGAGCCCCTGGTTTACCCAAAGGTGCAGGGAGGCAAAGACTCAGAGTGTCAGAGAATTTAAAAGGTACAGAAGGCAAAGAACCCAAGTAAACAAAGAGATTAGTAGAAGAGCTAGAAACGAGTATGCACAGGTACGGAGGGAGGCCCAGAAACAGTACGAAAACGACATAGCATCGAAAGCTAAGTCCGACCCGAAACTGATGTACAGTCACATCAGAAGGAAGACAACAGTTAAAGACCAGGTGATAAGGCTGAGGAGAGAAGATGGGGAACTCACAAGTAATGATCAAGAGGTATGTGAGGAGCTCAACTTGAGGTTTAAGGAAGTATTCACAGTGGAGGAAGGAAGGCAGCTGGGTAGACAGGACGGGGTGCATCACCAACAAGGGATGTATCAAGTGCTAGAGGGCATACACACAACTGAGGAGGAGGTGAAGCAGTTACTCAGTGACCTTGATACCTCAAAGGCGATGGGTCCGGACAATATCTCCCCGTGGGTTCTTTGGGAAGGAGCCGAGGTACTGAGTGTGCCACTTACCATAATATTCAACACATCCCTTGAAAATGGGCAGGTACCTGAGGTATGGAAGAAGGCCAACGTAGTCCCCATCTTTAAAAAAGGAGACAGAAAAGAGGCACTAAACTATAGACCGGTGTCACTTACATGCATAGTGTGCAAAGTCCTGGAGAAAATCATCAGGAAAAGAATGGTGGAGCACCTCGAGCTGAACAGGATAATAAACACCAGACAGCACGGATTCCGGGAAGGCAAATCCTGTGTAACAAACCTCCTAGAGTTCTATGATAAAGTAACAGAGGTAAGGCAGGAGAGAGAAGGGTGGGTTGATTGCATTTTCCTGGACTGCAGGAAAGCCTTCGACACAGTTCCTCACATGAGATTAGTAAAGAAGTTGGAAGAACAAGCATGTATAACAGGAAGGGCACTGGAATGGATCAGGGAATACCTCACAGGGAGGCAACAACGGGTCATGGTGCGTGAGTATAACGCCAAGCACGTCTCCGGAGGCACACATCAACCAGATAACTGCGGCAGCATATGGGCGACTGGCAAACCTAAGATTAGCGTTCCGTTACCTTAACAAGGAATCGTTCAAGACACTGTACACCGTGTACGTCAGGCCCATACTAGAATATGCAGCACCAGTCTGGAACCCACACCTGGTCAAGCACGTAAAGAAACTAGAAAAAGTGCAAAGGTTTGCGACAAGGTTAGTTCCACAACTCAGGGGTCTGTCCTATGAAGAAAGGTTGAGGGAAATAGGACTAACAACACTGGAGGAAAGAAGGGTCAGAGGAGACATGATAACGACATACAAAATACTGCGGGGAATCGACAAGGTAGACAGTGACAGGATGTTCCAGAGAGGGAACACAGAAACAGGGGGACACAACTGGAAGCTGAAGACTCAGATGAGTCAAAGGGATGTTAGGAAGCATTTCTTCAGCCACAGAGTAGTCAGGAAGTGGAATAGTCTAGAGAAAGATATAGTATAGGCAGGAACCATACATAGTTTTAAGACGAGGTATGATAAAGCTCATGGAGAGACCCAGTAGCGGACAGCGAAGAGGCGGGGCCAGGAGCTGAGTCTCGACCCATGCAACCACAATTAGGTGAGTACAATTAGGTGAGTACACACACATGTGTCCCTGTTTGCAGATGATGTGAAGTTAATGAGGAGAATTAAATCAGATGAGGATCAGGCAGGGCTACAAAGAGACTTGGACAGGCTGAACACCTGGTCCAGCAACTGGCTCCTCGAATTTAAACCTGCCAATTGCAAAGTCATGAAGATCGGGGAAGGGCAAAGAAGACCGGAGACAGAATATAGGCTAGGTGGCCAAAGACTGCAAACCTCACTCAAGGAGAAAAATCTTGGGGTGAGTATAATACCGAGCACGTCTCCGGAAGCACACATCAACCAGGTAACTGCATATGGGCGCCTGACAAACCTGAGAATAGCTTTCCGATATCTCAGTAAGGAATCGTTCAAGACTCTGTACACCGTGAACGTCAGGCCCATGCTGGACTATGCGGCACCAGT
The DNA here is from genome assembly GCA_009830355.1 of Cherax destructor. Lineage (NCBI taxonomy): Eukaryota > Metazoa > Arthropoda > Malacostraca > Decapoda > Parastacidae > Cherax > Cherax destructor. The sequence continues at coordinate 7,060 of WNWK01033026.1, forward strand.
TTGGAACCTACACCTGGTCAAGCACGTCAAGAAATAAGAGAAAGTGCAAAGATTTGCAACAAAGCTAGTTCCAGAGCTAAGGGGATGTCCTACGAAGAAAGGTTAAGGGAAATCGGCCTGACGACACTGGAGGACAGGAGGGTTAGGGAGATATGATAATGACATACAAAATTCTGCGAGGAATAAATAAGGTGGACAGAGGCAGGATGTTCCAGAGAGGGGACACAGAAACATGGGGTCACAATTGGAAGCTGAAGACTCAGATGAGTCAAAGGGATGTGAGGAAGTATTTCTTCAGTCATAGAGTTGTCAGGAAGTGTAATAGTCTGGCAAGTGATATAGTGGAGGCAGGAACCATACATAGTTATAAGACGAGGTATGATAAAACTCATGGAGCAGGGAGAGAGAGGACCTAGTAGCTATCAGTGAAGAGGCGGGGCCAGGAGCTATGACTCGACCCCTGCAACCACAAATAGGTGAGTACACAAACACACAAACACTTTTGTTGTGAAACAGTTGTCATGAGGTTCCTGGCATCTATGTTAACAATATATATTAAGTGACATGTGTTCGTTTGTGTGTCAGAACCTTTGTTTTCACGGATAGTTGGATGGTTAATTAAGGAGGTTTAATATCTATCGACTACACCATGGTCATTAAGGGTATATGTAATCTATCCACCACCGATCAGGAATACTTTAATGCCTAAAATGAGGATTACTGTAAAGTCTCAGTGTATATACACACCTCTCGGTGTATTCATTAAACCCTTATGTTACACTGTAGTTACGTTCCTGAAAATGCCGTGTTAGTTAAATCCTGTTATATAACTGAAGAACTTATGGGAAAAATAGAGTTACGTTCCTATGCCCCCCCCCCAAAAAAAAAAAAAAAAAAAAAACTTTTTTAGACATCCAGATCTTACAACAATATAAATGAAAAGGTTTTTTATGCTTAAGACTACAAATGCAGCAGAAATATTATTATTTACCTTAAATTGTGGTTGCTGGTGTATGTCAGTGATTGTGAAGAGAGTGGAGATGAATGGTGTGGCCCTACTGGACTGAGGTGGATGGTTGTTGGTTGTCGGTAGAAGTGGATGGTTGAGGTTCTGGTTCTAAAGTCAAGGGTTGTTTTGGATTGTGTATTAATTCTGTAATGGATCTCTGGCTTCTTTTACAGTGCAGTACATTATACAGCTGACGGTAAGTCATCATCTGCTATTCTGGACCCCGTTTCAAAGCACTGCTTCTAGATTTCTCAGGGTCCTCTTCAGTGAAAAAGTCTTCTAGTTTAGCAGCAACATGGAACTGCTCACGTAACTGCTGCAATGTTAACTGTTTTTCTTCATCTTCTGTTATCTGGCTCCCTTGTATCTGTGCATTGATCTCTGGCAACATTTCCTCTGGACTCCTGTCTTCATCTTCATCATTTTTTAAGATCTCATTCACATCTTCTTCCTTCATATCTTCAAAACCATCACCTGGTAATCTCCTTGCTAGCTGAGCAATTTCCTGAACCTGACTCTCAAACAAGGGAAAACCAGTGAAAGAATTAACTACAGAAGGCCATAACTTTACCCAGCCTGCACTGGGGCACTTCATTCCATGTACTTCTAGCATAGCTGATATCATCTTCAATGTTAAATTTATTAAAGAAGCTTGGTACTGCCAGGTTGGAGTCAGAGTCCATCCAAATTTTTCCCTCTTGCAAATCGAACCGTGTTAAGTTAATTTTACGAAGTGTTGTATAAAATTATGCAGCAATTTTTCAATAGTGTAATAACCAAAACGTGCCAAATAAATTCATGTAATATAAGGGTCTACTGCATATGCTGATTTAATACACTAGTTATAAAATCTCATTTTTTATATTATTTAAATGTTTCAAGTTAAAATATTTAATCATTTTCTCTCTCCCGTATTTTCACCTATAAGCTAAACCATGTTAAGCTACACTATTAAACTTACGTCTGACGTCATCATCAGAAAAAGTTACAAAGTGGCGCTGTTTATTCTTCAGTAAGTAGATCAAGAATTTTAGTGGCTCACTGGTAGAGCCTTCCATTTACTAAGGAAGGACTAATGTTCGATTCTATGGGTATGTTTCCTTACACCTGTTGTCCTTGTTCACCTAACAGTAAGTAGGTACCTGGATGTTGGTCGACTGTCGAACTTTTGGGTCAAATCCTGAGGAAAAGAAGGGGAAAATAGCGATGAAAAAATAACAGATCAACTTTTCGGGTTTATCCTGGACAAATAACCCTTCACAATATGTTATCTCAATCAAGTTTTCATGAGGGAAGACGCATTACCTAACACATCAATAAAAGAGATTAAAAACAAAACAGAACCAAAGCCTGGAGAACTGGCAAGAAACTTAGATAATAACAGATTCACAGAGATCAGTTGCTGAGAAGATTTAAGGCAAATAGACAGGATGCTGCAGTGATTCAGGAATTAAACATAGTAAGAAATAAAGTGCAGAAGTTCGTAAAGTGGGCAGAGACATGACACAAGAGACCTGGAATTTAAAAAGAAAATGTATATAGAGGAACATTCCTAAAAAGTTATGCTAAGAATTAAAACCTTTGGCAATAGCCATGAACCAGTAGATCGTTTTAATGTTATGCTAAAAATTGGTATGGAGGAATGCCACGAAGCACCTGAAGCGGCATATTGTTTCAGTTTATAATACGCAACCTTGGATCAGTTTACTGATTTAGTAAGTAAGTAAGTTTATTCAGGTATACACAAATATAGTTACATCATGCTGTTATGTGCGTCATCGAGGACTGTCTGTCTTATTTCCATTGGGGTCCTTAATCTTGTCCCCCAGGATGCGACCCACACCAGTCGACTAACAACCCAGGTACCTATTTGCTGCTAGGTGAACATGACAACAGGTGTAAGGAAACACGTCGAAATGTTTCCACCTGCCGGGAATCAAACCCGTGCCCTTTGTATGTGAAGCGAGAGCTCAAGCCACCAGGCCACCGGGCCACTCAGATGAAAACTCGCACACACACGAGCTTTTAAATCTCTGCACCAAATTCACCTTAAACAAGCAAATAATAGAGCCTACAAGATTGGAGAATACACTGGACCTCATCTTCATTAACAATGATGATCTGATACGAAATGTCATCATATCAAAAACGATATACTCAGATCACTACATAATAGAGGTCCAGACATGCATGCGGGGAGCCCCATATCGACAAAATGTGATCAGTCGCGAGGAAGCCTTCTCCAATTTCAACTTCAATAACAAAAACATAAGGTGGGACCAAGTAAACCAAATCCTAAATGATATAAACTGGGAAGATAGCCTAAGCATTACGGATCCTAACCTATGTCTAGAACAAATTAACTCTGTGGCACTTGAGGTTTGCTCTAGGCAAATTCCCTTAAGGAAAAGGAGGAGAAGATGTAAACTAGAAAGAGAGAGGCGCTCCCTATACAGGCGAAGGCAAAGAATAACAGAGCGGCTACAAGAGGCCAATATATCTGAAATACGTAGGGAGGCACTGGTCAGAGAAATAGCAAACATCGAATTAAAACTAAAGGAATCTTACAGGAATCAAGAAACGCGGGAAGAACTAAAAGCCATAAATGAAATTGAAAGAAACCCAAAGTATTTCTTTTCTTATGCCAAAACAAAGTCGAGAACAACATCCAGTATTGGGCCCCTACTAAAACGAGATGGGTCTTACACAGAGGACTGCAAGGAAATGAGTGAGTTACTAAAGTCCCAGTATGACTCAGTTTTTAGTGAGCCGCTAACCAGACTAAAAGTTGAATACCTAAATGATTTTTTTATGAGAGTGCCACAGAACCTGGTAGACGCAAGCCTATTTGACATTACCCTGACGCCACATGACTTTGAAAAGGCGATAAATGACATGCCCATGCACTCCGTTCTAGGCCCCGACTCATGGAACTCAGTGTTCATCAAGAACTGCAAGAACCCCCTATCACGTGCTTTTAACATCCTATGGAGAGGGAGCATGGACACTGGGGTCGTCCCGCAGTTACTAAAAACAACAAGACATAGCCCCACTCCACAAAGACGGCAGTAAAGCAATAGCAAAGAACTAACGTCCCATATCATAAAAAAATCTTTGAAAGGGTTCTAAGAAGCAAGATCGCCACTCATCTAGATAACCATCAATTACACAACCCAGGGCAGCATGGGTTTAGAGCAGGTCGCTCCTGTCTGTCCCAACTACTGGACCACTACGACAAGGTCCTGATGCTCTAGAGGACAAACAGAATGCAGATGTATATACACAGACTTTGCAAAAGCCTTTGATAAGTGTGACCATGGTGTGATAGCACACAAAATGCGTGATAAAGGAATAACAGGAAAAGTTGGTAGATGGATCTATAATTTCCTAACAAGTAGACCACAAAGAGTAGTAGTCAACAGAGTAAAGTCTGAGGTGGCTACGGTGAAAAGCTCTGTTCCACAAGGTACAGTACTCACTCCCATCCTGTTCCTCATCCTTATATCGGACATAGACAGGGATATCAGCCACAGTGCCGTGTCATCCTTTGCAGATGACACCCGAATCTGCATGACAGTGTCCACCATTGAAGACACTGCAAGACTCCAAGCAGACATCAACCAAATCTTTAAATGGGCTGCAGAAAACAATATGAAGTTCAATGATGAGAAATTTCAATTACTCCGATATGGAAAACGTGAGGAAATTAAAATCTCATCGGAGTATAAAACAAATTCCAACCACACAATAGAGCGAAAAAATAATGTCAAAGACCTGGGAGTGATCATGACAGAGGATCTCACCTTCAAGGACCATAACACTGTAGCAATCGCATCTGCCTGAAAAATGACAGGATGGATAATGAGAACCTTTAAAACCAGGGATGTCAAGCCCATGTTGACACTTTTCAGGTCGCTTGTTCTATCTAGGCTGGAATATTGCTGCACACTAACTGCACCTTTCAAGGCAGGTGAAATTGCTGACCTAGAAAATGTACAGAGAACCTTCATGGCACGCATAACTGCAATAAACCACCTCAATTACTGGGAACGCTTGAAGTTCCTAAACCTGTACTCCCTGGAATGCAGGCGGGAGAGATACATTATTATATACACTTGGAAAATCCTAGAGGGATTAGTACCAAACTTGCACACGAGTTTCACTCCCTACGAAAGCAAAAGACTCGGCAGACAATGCAACATCCCCCAATGAAAAGCAGGGGTTCCACTAGCACGTTGAGAGACAACACAATAAGTGTCAGGGGCCCAAGACTGTTCAACTGCCTCCCAGCATACATAAGGGGGATTACCAATAGACCCCTGGCTGTCTTCAAGCAGGCACTGGACAGGCACCTAAAGTCGGTGCCTGACCAGCCAGGCTGTGGTTCGTACGTTGGAATGCGTGCGGCCAGCAGTAACAGCCTGGTTGATCAGGCTCTGATCCAACATGAGGCCTGGTCACAGACCGGGCCGCAGGGGCGTTGACCCCTGGAACTCTCTACAGGTAAACTCCAGGTATCTCACCCTAACTTCCTCCTCCCTTAATTTATACACTTTCACCTTTCTCTTACTTGCTGTTGCCATTTTCCTTATGTCCCATCTACCTTTTACTCTAACTGTAGCTACAACTAAATAATGATCCGATATATCTGTTGCCCCTCTATAAACATGTACATCCTGAAGCCTACCCATCAACCTTTTATCCACCAATACATAATCTAACTACTTTCATTACGTGCTATATCATACCTTGTATACTTATTTATCTTTTTTTCATAAAATATGTATTACATATTACCAAACCTCTTTCTACACATAGCTCAAGTACTCATACCACAAGTACTCTCTCACTTGGTTCGAAACTCAACATTTCCCAAAATCTCTCTCTCTATCTCCACTACACTTCTCTCTTCTCCAGGTGCATAAACACTTACTATAACCCACTTTTCACATCCAACCCTTATTTTACACCACATAATCCTTGAATTTATTCATTTATATTCCCTCTTTTCCTGCCATAACCTATCCTTCAACATTAGTGCTACTCCTTCTTTAGCTCTAACTCTATTAGAAACCTCTGACCTAATCCCATTTATTTCTCCCCACTGAAACTCTCCTATCCCCTTCAGCTTTGTCTCACTTAAAGCCAGGACATCCAGCTTCTTCTCATTCATGACATCCACAATCATCTCTTTCTTATCATTCGCACAACATCCACGCACATTCAAACATCCCACTTTGACGTTTTCTTCTTTCTCTTTTAGTAAGCTATACAGGAAAAGGGTTACTAGCCCATTGTTCCCGGCATTTTAGTTGACTTTTACAACACGCATGGCTTACAGAGGAAAGATTCTTATTCCACTTCCCCATGGATATGAAAGGAAAAAAAATAAGAACAAGAACTATTAAGATAAAATCAAATAAAACTCAGATGAGTGTGTATACATAAACGTGTACATGATGTGTAGTGTGACCTAAGTGTAAGTAGAAGTAGCAAGACGTACCTGAAATCTTGCATGTTTATGAGATAGAAAAAGACACAGCAATCCTACCATCATGTAAAGCAAATACAGGCTTCCTTTTTCACTCACTTGGCAGGACGGTAGTACCTCCCCGAATGGTTGCTGTCTACCGACCTACTACCTATAATTATATATATATATATATATATATATATATATATATATATATATATATATATATATATATATATATATATATATATATGTACCTGGAAGGATGGTAAGCAGATTGCTTGGGATTGCACCTGTGCTGCCACAAGGGCAGACACCTACTTGCCATACTCCGTAGCCGAAGGGGGTGGAGTTGCCAGCCACTGGGAGACCCAGAAGACTCGCAAATATGAAGGCCTTCCCCCTTGCTATAACTTCATCCCAATAGGGTCGGAGACCCTTGGAGCATGGGGCAAGTGTGCTCTAAAGTTTCTCAAAGAGCTGGGTGAAAAACTCATCATAGAAACCAAGGACCACAGGGCGACCAGCTTCCTCTTTCAGAGACTCAGTGTAGCGATCCAGAGGGTAAATGCCTGCAGCATTCTGGGCACGCGGCCCACTGCCGGGGAGCTGGACGAAGTATTTGACATGTAGCTCTGAGTTATTATCTATGTTGTTTTACTCCCTATTGTATTCTTGTCAATGTATTTTGTCAATGTATTTTGTCTTGAAATAAAGTTTATAGACATTCAAAAGATGGGGTGGTAGGGGAAGTTGAATATTCAAATGGCTTCAGAAAGAAATCTAAATATTCTTCCTTGAAGCCTTTTTATCCACTTCTCCGAGGCTATGGGTCACACAATGTACACCAGAGGTGGACCCCATCCTATATATACATACATATATATATATATATATATATATATATATATATATATATATATATATATATATATATATATATATATATATATAATTATGTACTCACCTAGTTATGGTTGCAGGGGTCGAGACATAGCTCCTGGCCCCGCCTCTACACTGGCCGCTACTGGGTCACTCTCCCTGCGCCATGAGCTTTATCATACCTCTCCTTAAAGCTATGTATGGAACCTGCCTCCACTACATCTCTTCCCAAGCTATTCCACTTCCCGACCACTCTGTGACTGAAGAAATACTTCCTAACATCCCTGTGATTCATCTGAGTCTTCAACTTCCAACTGTGTCCCCTTGTTGCTGTGTCCCATCTCTGGAACATTCTGTCTCTGTCAACCTTGTCAATTCCTCTCAATATTTTATATGTCGTTATCATGTCCTCCCTTTCTCTCCTGTCCTCCAGTGTCGTCAGGTCGATTTCCCTTAACCTCTCCTCGTAGGACATACCCCTTAGCTCCGGGACTAGTCTTGTTGCAAACCTTTGCACTTTCTCGAGCTTCTTTACGTGCTTGGCTAGATGTGGGTTCCAAACTGGTGCTGCATACTCCAGTATGGGCCTAAAGTACACAGTGTACAGGATCCTGAACGATTCTTTATTAAGATGTCGGAATGCTGTTTTTAGGTTTGCTAGGCGCCCGTATGCTGCAGCAGTTATTTGGTTGATGTGCGCCTCAGGAGATGTGCCTGGTGTTATACTCACCCCAAGATCTTTTTCCTTGATTGAGGTTTGTAGTCTCTGGCCCCCTAGACTGTACTCTGTCTGCGGTCTTCTTTGCCCTTCCCCAATCTTCATGACTTTGCACTTGGTGGGGTTGAACTCCAGGAGCCAATTGCTGGACCAGGCTTGCAGCCTGTCCAGATCCCTTTGTAGTTCTGCCTGGTCCTCGTCCGATTGAATTCTTCTCATCAACTTCACATCATCTGCAAACAGGGACACTTCGGAGTCTATTCCTTCCGTCATGTCGTTCACAAATACCAGAAACAGCACCGGTCCTAGGACTGACCCCTGTGGAACCCCACTCGTCACCGGCGCCCACTCTGACACCTCGCCACGGATCATGACTCGCTGCTGTCTTCCTGACAGGTATTCCCTGATCCATTGTAGTGCCTTCCCTGTTATCCCTGCCTGGTCCTCCAGCTTCTGCACTAATCTCTTGTGTGGGACTGTGTCAAACGCCTTCTTACAGTCCAAGAATATGCAATCTACCCACCTCTCTCTCTCTTGTCTTACTGCTGTCACCCTGTCATAGAACTCCAGTAGGTTTGTGACACAGGATTCCCCGTCCCTGAAACCGTGTTGGCCGTCGTTGATTAGCTCATTCCTTTCTAGGTGCTCCACCACTCTTCTCCTGACTATCTTCTCCATGACCTTGCATACTATACATGTCAGTGACACTGGTCTGTAGTTTAGTGCTACATTTCTGTCTCCCCTTTTTAAAAATTAGAACTACATTTGATGTCTTCCATGTCTCAGGTAGTTGCCCTGTTTCGATAGACGTGTTGAAGATTGTTGTTAGGGGTACACATAGCTCCTCTGCTCCCTCTCTCAGGACCCATGGAGAAATGTTATCCGGCCCCATCGCCTTTGAGGTATCTAGCTCGCTTAGTAGCCTCTTCACTTCCTCCTCAGTTGTGTGTATTGTGTCCAGCACCTGATGGTGTACCCTACCTCTCCTCCTTTCTGGAGGCCCTTCTATTTCCTCTGTGAACACCTCTTTGAATCTCATGTTGAGCTCCTCACACACTTCGTGGTCATTTCTTGTGACCTCCCCTCCATCCTTCATCAGCCTGATCACCTGGTCCTTGACTGTTGTTCTCCTCCTGATGTGGCTGTACAACAACTTTGGGTCAGATTTTGCTTTCGCTGCTATGTCATTCTCGTATTGTCTTTGGGCCTCCCTTCTTACCTGTGCATATTCATTTCTGGCTCTACGACTGCTCTCCTTATTCTCCTGGGTCCTTTGCCTTCTATACTTCTTCCATTCCCTGGCACACTTGGTTTTGGCTTCCCTGCACCTTTGGGTGAACCATGGGCTCATCCTGGCTTTTTCACGTTTCCTGTTACCCTTGGGTATAAACCTCTCCTCAGCTTCCTTGCAAATTGTTGTCATATATTCCATCATCTCGTTTACCGACTTCCCTGCCAGCTCTCTGTCCCACTGAACTCCGTGCAGGAAGTTCTTCATGCCCACGTAGTCACCTTTCTTATAGTTTGGCTTCATTCTTGCAGCCCTTCCTGCTTCCCCCTCCACTTGTAACTCTACTATGTAGTCGAAGCTTAGAACCATATGATCACTGGCCCCAAGGTGGCTTTCATGTGTGATGTCTTCAATATCTGCGCTACTCAGGGTGAATACTAGGTCCAGTCTCGCTGGTTCGTCCTCTCCTCTCTCTCTGGTAGTGTCCCTTACATGTTGGTACATGAGATTTTCCAGTACCACCTCCATCATTTTAGCCCTCCATGTTTCTTGGCCCCCATGTGGTTCTAAGTTCTCCCAATCGATTTCCTTATGGTTGAAGTCACCCATGATAAGTAGCTTCGCCCTGCTTGCATGAGCCCTTCTGGCCAATTCGGCCAGTGTGTCAACCATCGCACTATTACTCTCATCATACTCTTGCCTGGGCCTCCTGCTGTTCTGTGGTGGGTTATACATCACTGCAATTATCACCTTTGGACCTCCGGACTGAAGTGTTCCTATTATACAATCTCCTGCTTCTCCTCTGTCCCCTCTCTCCAGCTCATCAAAATCCCATCTGTTTTTGATCAGCAGTGCCACTCCTCCACCCTTTCTGTTCCCTCTGTCTTTCCTCAGGATCTGGTATCCCGTTGGAATGATGGCATCTGTTATCATCCCTGTGAGCTTTTTTTCAGTGAGGGCTATGATGTCCAGTGATGCCTCTTTGATTCTTTCATGCCACTCCTCCCACTTATTCGTTATTCCATCTGCGTTCGTGTACCATACATTCAGTTTCCTCTCCAAAACTGTGTTTTGGGGGGTCTGTGGGGGTGGGGGCCCTGGCGGTGTGCTGGGGGATTCTACAGCATAGTGAGGGGTGGGGGATGTAAGTGTGGATTGTAGTCTGTGTTGGGATAGCGTGTTTGGTTTTGGGGTTCTGGGGATGGGTTTGTGTGTGCTCGCTCTTGTTGCTCTTCCCTGTTCTGGTTGGTTTATGCTGATTCTGTCTGTCTCTCTCTTCCCAGCTCCTTTCGCTTTTGCCTCCACTCCCTCAGCTGCTGTCGTTCTGTTTTTGTTCTGTCCCAGTCTAGGAACACCCTTCTGTATGCTGACGATTCCTTCAGCCGTGGTTTCTCTTGCAGGATCCTGTTTCGCACTGTTTCTGTCTTGAGGATCAGCTTGACTGGCCGTTTTCTCCCCTTCACGTACCCCCCTATTCTCTGAAAATTTACTATCTCAGACATGTCCTCTTCGCCTATTTCTCTAATGACGTTCTCAATCTCCTGTCTTTCCTCCTGCCGTCTTTCATTGTGTGTCCTTAATTCGCTCTCCTGAAGCCCGTGAATAAACACTGACTTCTCTCTCTCCGCCTCCCATTGCCTTTCCCTCCACCTCTCCCCAATGCTTTCCTGTAGCTCTTGGCGTCCTGGTCGTGCCTCTCTTACAACCACCCCTGTGTGTGTGTGTGTGTGTGTACTCACCTAATTGTGGTTGCAGTGGTCGATACTTAGCTCCTGGCCCCGACTCTTCACTGACCGCTGCTAGGTCCTCTCTCTCCCTGCTCCATGAGCTTTATCATACCTCGTCTTAAAGCTATGTATGGTTCATGCCTCCACTACATCACTTGCTAGACTATTCCACTTCTTGACAACTCTATGACTGAAGAAATACTTCCTAACATCCCTTTGATTCGTCTGAGTCTTCAACTTCCAATTGTGACCCCTTGTTTCTGTGTCCCCTCTTTGGAACATCCTGTCTCTGTCCACCTTATCTATTCCACGCAGCATTTTGAATGTCGTAATCATGTCTTCCCTAACCCTCCTGTCCTCCAGTGTCGTCAGGCCGATTTCCCTTAACCTTTCTTCATAGGACATTTCCTTAGCTCGAACTGTAATATATATATATATATATATATATATATATATATATATATATATATATATATATATATATATATATATATAGTGAAGGTTGTCATAATCTTCTTAGGAAAATATAATAGAAAAAGACAATAATAACTACAATAATAAACACTTTTATTTTAAGAAAGAAATGTAAATAAAGACTTAAATATGACTATAATAATCCTATCTTAAGAAAAATGAAAAATGAAAAAAAAATTATATCTGATCCAAAGCTAGATATTTACATGTGTTGATCTTGTTAACACAGAAGCAATGAATCCATGTTAGACTCCGTGTTGTTGCTGTTGCTGCAACGATGTTTCCCAAACATCCAACAGTTTTCCACATCCACAATGTCACAAATGATATGAGGGACTCAGGTGAAAGTTGTCCCCTGGTAAAGTACAGTTGCCTGAGGTTTCTAGTTTGGACTTAGGAAATACTGGCGTAGTGAAGAATTGGTGGTAACTCTGTTTCTCACTTGGTGAGTACGCCGCCCCCCCCACTCAGCCTTGAATCCGATGATCCGTGCGGACACAGAGGACTGTGGAAGAAACCACAAGAATTACTCACCACTCTAGTATTAATTTACATAGTAGGCATAAGGCCTTTTAAAAAAAATGGTGAAACTGTAATAAATAACTTTACCAAAACCAAGGCAGGGCAGAAGTTAATGTTGCTAAACATGAGTGAAACTCAAAATTAAAGAGTGAAGCTCTTGAACATAAAATAATGAAGATACGAGCAGCCGTGAAGTACTTACAGTGAGGTCGAGCGTGGTCAGTCAAGTGATTTCAACCTGTGGTCGGAGCCCAGCATTACACCTCTCACCGGGTGGAAAAGGGGAGGGTATAGCAGCAGCTAGACACCCACCCCACCTCAACAAGCAAACTACCATTCAACCATCACTTAACACTTTCATCACTCCTATCTATGGACTTTTACCTCACAATATATATATATATATATATATATATATATATATATATATATATATATATATATATATATATATATATATGACCCACAGATGTAAATAACTATCCAAAATTTTGAGAAACTCGTGCACAAGAGACTATATTCGTTTTTCAGTACAAAACATACTCAACCCTCCCAATATGGTTTTAGAAAAAAACAAAAGCACAAACGATGCAATTGTAAAAATGCTGGACCTACTTTACACAGCACTTGAAAACAAGGAATATCCGCTTGGACCTAGAAAATGTACAGAGAACCTTCATGGCACGCATAACTGCAATAAACCACCTCAATTACTGGGAACGCTTGAAGTTCCTAAACCTGTACTCCCTGGAACGCAGGCGGAGAGATACATTATTATATACACTTGGAAAATCCTAGAGGATTAGTACCAAACTTGCACACGAGTGTCACTCCCTACGAAAGCAAAAGACTCGGCAGACGATGCAACATCCCCCAATGAAAAACAGGGGTTCCACTAGCACGTTGAGAGACAACACAATAAGTGTCAGGGGCCCAAGACTGTTCAACTGCCTCCCAGCATACATAAGGGGATTACCAAGACCCCTGGCTGTCTTCAAGCAGGCACTGGACAGGCACCTAAAGTCGGTGCCTGACCAGCCAGCTGTGGTTCGTACGTTGGACCGCGTGCGGCCAGCAGTAACAGCCTGGTTGATCAGGCTCTGATCCAACATGAGGCCTGGTCACAGACCGGGCCGCAGGGGCGTTGACCCCTGGAACTCCTCCAGGTAAACTCCAGGTATCTCACCCTAACTTCCTCCTCCCTTAATTTATACACTTTCACCTTTCTCTTACTTGCTGTTGCCATTTTCCTTATGTCCCATCTACCTTTTACTCTAACTGTAGCTACAACTAAATAATGATCCGATATATCTGTTGCCCCTCTATAAACATGTACATCCTGAAGCCTACCCATCAACCTTTATCCACCAATACATAATCTAACAAACTACTTTCATTACGTGCTATATCATACCTTGTATACTTATTTATCTTTTTTTCATAAAATATGTATTACATATTACCAAACCTCTTTCTACACATAGCTCAAGTACTCATACCACAAGTTACTCTCTCACTTGGTTCGAAACTCCCCCCGCACTCACTCAACATTTCCAAAAATCTCTCTCTCTATTTCCACTACACTTCTCTCTTTCCAGGTGCATAAACACTTACTATAACCACTTTTCCCTCCAACCTTATTTTACACCCCATAATCCTTGAATTTATTCATTTATATTTCCCTTTTTCCTGCCATAACCTATCCTTCAACATTAGTGCTACTCCTTCTTTAAAACTCTAACTCTATTAGAAACCTCTGACCTAATCCCATTTATTTCTCCCCACTGAAAATCTCCTACCCCTTCAGCTTTGTCTCACGTAGTCACCTTTTTTATAGTTTGGCTTTATTCTTGCAGCCCTTCCTGCTTCCCCCTCCACTTGTAACTCTACTATGTAGTCGAAGCTTAGAACCATATGATCACTGGCCCAAGGTGGCTTTCATGTGTGATGTCCTCAATATCTGCCTCAGGGTGAATACTAGGTCCAGTCCTTCTGGTTCGTCCTCTCCTCTCTCTCCTGGAGTGTCCCTACATGTTGGTACATGAGATTTTTAGACCACCTCCATCATTTAGCCCCCCATGTTTCTTGGCCCCATGTGGTTCTAAGTTCTCCCAATCGATTTCCTTATGGTTGAAGTCACCCATGATCAGTAGCTTCGCCCTGCGCATAAACCCTTCTGGCCAATTCGGCCAGTGTGTCACCATCGCACTATTACTCTCATCATACTCTTGCCTGGGCCTCCTGCTGTTCTGTGGTGGGTTATACATCACTGCAATTATCACATTTGGACCTCCGGACTGAAGTGTTCCTATTATACAATCTCCTGCTTCTCCTCTGTCCCCTCTCTCCAGCTCATCAAAAACCC
>WNWK01033027.1:0-21460 GCA_009830355.1 Cherax destructor
GAAAATTACATTAATTTTTATTTAATTTTTATTTTATAAATTTAATTTTTTTTTTAGATATATAAATCCACCTATGAGTAAGCTTTCTAAAAGAAAATCATAAAATTTTCTAACTTTTCCATAAATTTAATTGAGTAGAAATTCTATTTAAAAGTTTTAAAATCTACATATTTTAGCTAAAAATGAGTTTTGTCAGAAAAGCACTCAAACCGCTCTAAAACGTCAAATATGCCATAAATGCAATTTTAGGCCATTTTTCTGATTTTTAATGTTTCATGTATTTTGGAAAATAATATGAAATATTCTAAATTAATATTGATTTTTATAGATATTTAGGATTTTTTAAAATATGTAAATAATTAATATATATTAAAAATGCTATAAAACTTGATTTTATTGCATTTTATGACGATTTAAGAGAATTTGAAGGATTTTCTGAAAAACTATTTTTAGATAAAATCCACCTATGAGTAAGCTTTTCCCAAAGAAAATAATTAAATTTTGCTAACTTTTCCCATAAATTTCAATTGCAGAAAATTATATTTAAAAGTTTGAAAATCTAAGTATTTTAGCTAAAAAATAGTTTTGCAGAAAAGCACTCAAACTCTAAATCGTCGAAATATGCAATAAAATACCATTTTAAACATTTTTATGATATTTTATGTTTCATGTATTTTAAAAATTATGAATATTATATAATAATATTGATTTTTATAGATTTTTAATGGGATTTTTAAAAATATGTAAATAATTAATAAATATTCAAAATGCTATAAAACTTATTTATTGCATTTTTTACGTTTAAGGCTTTTCAAGGATTTTCTGAAAAACTATTTTTTTAGATAAAATATACCTATGAGTAAGCTTCCTAAAAAATCATAAATTTGCTTACTTTTCCATAAATTTCAATTCTAGAAATTCTATTTAAAAGTGTGATAATCTAAGTATTTTAGCTAAAAAATAAGTTTTGAAAAAACACTCAAACCGCTCTAAAACGTTGAAATATGCAATAAAATACGATTTTAGCACATTTTTCTGAACTTTTAATGTTTCATGTATTTTTCGAAAATAATATGAATACTCTATAAAATATTGATTTTTATAGATTTTTAATGGGATTTTTAAAAATATGTAAATAATTAATAAATATTCAAAAATGCTATAAAACTTGATTTAATTGCATTTTTTGACGATTTAGGGCATTTTCAAGGATTTTCTGAAAAACTATAGTTTTTAGATAAAATCCACCTATGAGTAAGCTTTCTAAAAGATAATCATAAAATTTTGCTAACTTTTCCCATAAATTTCAATTGTAGTAGAAATTCTGTTTAAACGTTTGAAAATCTACGTATTTTAGCTAAAAAATGAGTTTTGTCAGATAAGCACTCAAACCTGTCTAAAACGTCGAAATATGCAAAAAATACGATTTTAGACATTTTCTTAGTTTTTAATGTTTCATGTATTTTTGAAAATAATATGAAATATTCTAATAAAATAATTATTTTTATAGATTTTTAATGGGATTTTATAAAAATATGTAAATAATTTATAAATATTAAAAAATGCTATAAAACGTTATTTTATTGCATTTTTTGACGATTCAAGGCATTTTCAAAGATTTTCTGAAAAACTATTTTTTTAGATAAAATATACCTATGAGTAAGCTTCCTAAAAGAAAATCATAAAATTTTGCTTACTTTTCCCATAAATTTCAATTGCAGTAGAAATTCTATTTAAAAGTGTGATAATCTAAGTATTTTAGCTAAAAATTGAGTTTTGCCAGAAAAGCATCAAACTTTAAAAGTCGAAATATGCAATAAAATACGATTATGCACATTTTTCTGAGCTTTTTAATGGTTCATGTATTTTTCGAAAATAATATGAAATATTCTATAAAAATATTAATTTTATAGATTTTAATGGGATTTTTTAAAAATATGTAAATAATAATATATATTCAAAAATGCTATAAAACTTGATTTTATTGCATTTTGAGATTTAGGATTTGAAGGATTTTCAAAAGCTATTTTTAGTTAAAACCACCTATGAGTAAGCTTCCTAAAAGAAAATCATAAAATTTTGCTTTCTTTTCCTAAATTTCAATTGCAGTAGAAATTCTATTTAAAAGTGTGATAATCTAATATTTTAGCTAAAATGAGTTTTCAGAAAAGCACTCAAACGTCTAAAACGTCAAATATGTAATAAAATACGATTTTAGACATTTTCTGACTTTTTAATGTTTCATGATTTTCAAAAATATGGAAAATTCTATAAAATATTGATTTTATAGTTTTGATTTTAAAAATGTAAATAATTAATATATTCAAAATGCTATAAAACTTGATTTAATTCATTTTCTATTTACATTTTAGGATTTTCGAAAAACTATTTTTTAGATAAAATCCACATGAGTAAGCTTCTAAAAGAAAATAATAAAATTTGCTAACTTTTCCCATAAATTTCAATTGCAGTAGAAATTCTATTTAAAAGTTTGAAAATCTACTATTTTAGCTAAAAATGAGTTTTGTCAGAAAAGCACTCAAACCGCTCTAAAACGTCGAAATATGCCATAAAATGCAATTTTAGGCCATTTTTCTGAGCTTTTTAATTTTTCATGTATTTTTGGAAAATAATATGAAATATTCTAAATTAATATTGATTTTTATAGATTTTTAATGGGATTTTTAAATTTTTATAGATTTTTAATGGATTTTTAAAAATATGTAAATAATTAATATATATTCAAAAATGCTATAAACTTGATTTTATTGCATTTTTTCGATTTAAGGCATTTTCAAGGATTTTCTGAAAACTATTTTTTAGATAAAATCCACCTATGAGTAAGCTTCTAAAAGAAAATCATAATTTAAATTTATTTTTATAATTTTTAATGGAAATTTTTTAAAATGTAATAATTAATAAATATTCAAATGCTATAAAACTATTTTATGCATTTTTAATTTAAGATTTTCAAGATTTTCTGAAAACTAGTTTTAGAAAATCCACCTTTAATTTTAAAGAATCATAAAATTTGAATTTTCATAAATTTAATTGATAAATTTTTTAAAAGTTTGTAAATTAAATTTAGTAAAAAATGATTTTTCAAAAAGCATAAACTGTCTAAAACTCAATATGCATAAAATGCATTTTAGGCATTTTTCTGAAATTTTTAATTTTCATGTATTTTTAAAATAAATGAATATTTAAATAATATTGATTTTTATAGATTTTAAGGGATTTTTAAAAATATGTTAATAATTTAAATATTAAAAATGCTATAAAACTTATTTTATTGCATTTTTGACGATTAAGCATTTTCAAGGATTTTCTGAAAACTTTTATAAAAGAAAAAAACATAAAATTTGCTTACTTTTCCCAAAAATTTCAATTCAGTAGAAATTCTATTTAAAAGTGTATAATCTAAGTATTTTAGCTAAAAATAGTTTTGCCAGAAAAGCAATCAAACCCTCTAAACGTCGAAATATGCAATAAAATACGATTTTAGCACATTTTTCTAAATTTTTAATTTTATGTATTTTTAAAATAATATAAATATTTATAAAAATATTGATTTTTATAGATTTTTAATGGGATTTTTAAAAATATTAAATAATTAAATATATTAAAATCTATAAAACTTGATTTTATTCATTTTTTGACGATTTAAGGAATTTAAGGATTTTCAGCTATTTTTCCAATAAATCACATATAACTCTAAAGAAAACTAAAATTTGCTCTTCTATAAATGAATTTATTTAAAATGTGATAATCTAAGATTTTAGCTAAATGAGTTTTGAAAAACCTCAAACTTAAACTCGAATATGTAATAAATGATTTTAGCATTTTTCTGAGCTTAATGTTTCTGTATTTGAAAAATATGAAATATTCTATAAAATTGATTTTAGATTTTATGGATTTAAATATGTAAATAATTAATATATATTCAAAATGCTATAAAACTTGATTTAATTGCATTTTTACTATTAAGGCATTTGAAGGATTTTCTGAAACTATTTTTAGATAAAATCCACCTATGAGTAAGCTTCTAAAGAAAATAATAAAATTTCTCTTTCCATAAATTTCAATTGCAGTAGAAATTCTATTTAAAAGTTTGAAAATCTACGTATTTTAGCTAAAAATAGTTTGTCAGAAAAGCACTCAAACCGCTCTAAAACGTCAAATATGCCATAATGCAATTTTGGCCATTTTCTGAGCTTTTAATGTTTCATGTATTTGAAAATAATATGAAATATTCAAATTAATATTGATTTTATAGATTTTAATGGATTTTAAAATATGTTAATAATTTATAAATATTCAAATGCTATAAAACGTTATTTTATTGCATTTTTGACGATTAAGGCATTTTAAGGATTTCTGAAAACTATTTTAGATAAATATACCTATAGTAAGCTTCCTAAAGAAAATCATAAAATTTTTACTTTTCCATAATTTCAATTGCAGTGAAATTCTATTTAAAGTGTATAATCTAAGTATTTTAGCAAAAATAAGTTTTGCCAGAAAGCTCAAAGCTCTAAACGTCGAAATATGCAATAATACGATTTTAGCACATTTCTGACTTATTTCCATGATTTCGAAAATATTGAATATTCTATAAATATTTATTTATGATTTAATGAGATTTTTAAATATGTAAATAATAATAATATTCAAAATGCTTAAAACTTGATTTTATTGCATTTTGATAAGGCATTTTCAAGATTTTCTGAAAACTATAGTTTAGATAAAATCCACCTATGACTTTCTAAGAAAATCATACTCTATAAAATATTGATTTTATAGATTTTTAATGATTTTAAAAATATGTAAATAATTAATAAATATTCAAATGCTATAAAACTTGATTTTATTGCATTTGACGATTAGCATTTCAAGTTTTCTGAAAACTATAGTTTAGATAAAATCCACCTATGAAGCTTTCTAAGAAAATCATAAAATTTGCTAACTTTTCCCATAAATTTCAATTGCGTAGAAATTCTATTTAAAAGTGTGATAATCTAAGTATTTTAGCTAAAAAATGAGTTTGCCAGAAAAGCACTCAAACCGTCTAAAACGTCGAAATATGTAATAAAATACGATTTTAGCACATTTTCTGAGCTTTTTAATGTTTCATGTATTTTTGAAAAATATGAAATATTCTATAAAAATATTGATTTTTATAGATTTTATGGGATTTTTAAAAATATGTAAATAATTATATATATTCAAAATGCTATAAAACTTGATTTAATTGCATTTTTACTATTTAAGGCATTTTGAAGGATTTTCTGAAAACTATTTTTTAGATAAAATCCACCTATGAGTAAGCTTCTAAAAGAAAATAATAAAATTTTGCTAACTTTTCCCATAAATTTCATTGCAGTAGAAATTCTATTTAAAAGTTTGAAAATCTACGTATTTTAGCTAAAAATGAGTTTTGCAGAAAAGCACTCAAACCGCTCTAAAACGTCGAAATATGCCATAAATGCAATTTTAGGCCATTTTCTGAGCTTTTAATGTTTCATGTATTTTGAAAATAATATGAAATATTCAAAATTAATATTATTTTATAGATTTTTAATGGATTTTTAAAAATATGTTAATAATTTATAAATATTCAAAAATGCTATAAAACTTATTTTATTGCATTTTTGACGATTAAGGCATTTTAAGGATTTTCTGAAAAACTATTTTTTAGATAAAATAACCTATGAGTAAGCTTCCTAAAAGAAAATCATAAAATTTTGCTTACTTTTCCCATAAATTTCAATTGCAGTAAAATTCTATTTAAAAGTGTGATAATCTACTATTTAGCTAAAAATAGTTTTGCAGAAAAGCACTCAAACGCTCTAAAACGTCGAAATATGCCAAAAATCATTTTAGCCATTTTTTTGACTTTTTAATGTTTCATGTATTTTTGAAAATAATATGAAATATTCTAAATTAATATTGATTTTTATAGATTTTTAATGGATTTTAAAATATGTAATAATTATAAATATTCAAAAATGCTATAAAACTTGATTTTATTGCATTTTTTGACGATTTAAGGCATTTTCAAGGATTTTCTGAAAAACTATAGTTTTTAGATAAAATCCACCTATGAGTAAGCTTTCTAAAAGAAAATCATAAAATTTTGCTAACTTTTCCCATAAATTTCAATTGCAGTAGAAATTCTATTTAAAAGTTTGAAATCTAAGTATTTTAGCTAAAAATGAGTTTTGCCAGAAAAGCACTCAAACCGCTCTAAAACGTCGAAATATGAATAAAATAGATTTTAGCCATTTTTCTGAGCTTTTAATGTTTCATGTATTTTGAAATAATATGAAATATTCTATAAAATATTGATTTTTATAGATTTTTATGGATTTTTAAAAATATGTAAATAATTAATAAATATTCAAAAATGCTATAAAACTTGATTTTATTGCATTTTTTGACATTTAAGGCATTTTGAAGGATTTTCTGAAAACTATTTTTAGATAAAATCCACCTTGAGTAAGCTTTCTAAAAGAAAATCATAAAATTTTGCTAACTTTTCCCATAAATTTCAATTGCAGTAGAAATTCTATTTAAAAGTTTGAAAATCTACGTATTTTAGCTAAAAAATGAGTTTTGTCAGAAAAGCACTCAAACCGCTCTAAAACGTCGAAATATGCCATAAAATGCAATTTTAGGCCATTTTTCTGAGCTTTTAATGTTTCATGTATTTTGAAAATAATATGAAATATTCTAAATTAATATTGATTTTTATAGATTTTTAATGGGATTTTTTATATTTAAAAGTTTATAAAATAGTATTTTGCAAAAATATTTTGCAAAACCTCAAACTCAAATAGTAAATATGCAATTAAAATATTTTAGCTTAATTTTAGATTTTTAATGTTTATTATTTTGAAATAATATAAATATTTTAATAATATTATTTTTAAATTTATGGATTTTTTAAAAATATTAAATAATTTATAAATATTAAAATGCTATAAACGTTATTTAATCATTTTTGACGATTAAAATTTCAAAGTTTTCTGAAAACTATTTTAGATAAAAATACCTTGTAAGCTTCTAAAGAAAATCATAATTTTGTTATTTTCCATAAATTAATTCATAGAATTTATTTAAAAGTTTAAAATCTAATATTTTAGCTAAAAATGATTTCAAAAAGCATAAACTGTTAAACGTCAAATTGCATTAAATAGATTTTAGCTAATTTTCTGATTTTTAATTTTATGATTTTCGAAAATAATATGAAATATTCTATAAAATATTGATTTTATAGATTTTTAAGGGATTTTTAAAATATAATAATAAATATATTAAAGCTAAATTGATTTTATTGCATTTTTGCGATAAATTTAAGGATTTTGAAACATTTTTAGATAAAATCACTATGAGTAGCTTCTAAAGAAAATCATAAATTTTGCTTTAATTTCAATTGAGTAGAAATTTTTTAAATTTGAATAGTTTTCTAAAAATATTTTGCAGAAAAGCACTCAAAATCTAAAACTAGAAATATCATAAATCTTTAGCAATTTCATAATTTATGTCATATTTTAAATAATTATGAAAATTCTAAATTAATATTGATTTTATGTTAAGGTTTTAAAAATATTAAATAATTATAAATTTCAAAATGCATAAAACATATTTTATTTTTTTAGATTTTAGATTTTCAAGATTTTTGAAAATATTTTTAATAAAAATATACTATTTAAGTTTAAAATAAAATATAAAATTTAAACTTTATAAATTTCAATTGATAGATTTGTTTAAAGTGTTAAGATTTCTAAAATTTGAAAAGTAAAATCATAAGTTAATTTCTAGTTATTGTTAAATATTTTATAAAATTTTAAGAATGTTAATAATTATATTAAATTTATTTTCATTTGAATAATTAATTTTAAATATTTTTAGATAAAATACTAGATAATTCAAAAAAATCATAAATTTGTATTTTCCCATAAATTTCAATTGAGAAATTTTTAAATTTGAAAATCACTATTTTGCTAAAAGAGTTCAAAAACTAAACTCTAAACTCGAAATATCATAAAGATTTAGAATTTCAGCTTTTAATTTTATGTATTTTGAAAATAATGAAATATTCTATAAAATTATTTTATAATTTTTAATGATTTTTAATTTAATAATTATAAATATAAATTTAAATATTTTATATTTGAGATTAATTTTAATTTCAAATATTTAAAAAATAACCTATGTAACTTTAAGAAAATTAAAATTTTCTATTTTCTAAATTCTTGAGTAATTTAAAATTAAATTGTTTCTAAATGATTGCAGAAAAACAAACGTTAAATCGAATATGCATAAATAGATTAGCACTTTTTAGCTTAAGTTTATATCAAAATAATTGAAATATTCTAATTTATTTATGATTTATGATTAAAAATATAAATATTTATAATTAAAATTTAAACTTATTTATGCATTTAATTAAGATTTAAGTTTTCTGAAAACTATTTTTTAGATAAAATCACCTATGAGTAAGCTTCTAAAAGAAAATCATAAAATTTTGCTTACTTTTCCATAAATTTCAATGCAGTAAAATTTATTTAAAAGTGTGAAATCTAAGTATTTTAGCTAAAAATGAGTTTTGCAGAAAAGCACTCAAACCGCTCTAAAACGTCGAAATATGCATAAAATCATTTTAGCACATTTTTCTGAGCTTTTTAATGTTTCATGTATTTTAAAATAATATGAAATATTCTAAAAATATTGATTTTTATAGATTTTTAATGGGATTTTTAAAAATATGTAAATAATTAATAAATATTAAAATGCTATAAAACTTATTTTATTGCATTTTTGACGATTTAAGGCATTTTAAGATTTTCTGAAAACTATTTTTTAGATAAAATATACCTATGAGTAAGCTTCCTAAAGAAATCATAAAATTTTGCTTACTTTTCCATAAATTTCAATTGCATAGAAATTTATTTAAAAGTTGAAATCTAGTATTTTAGCTAAAAATGAGTTTTGCAGAAAAGCACTCAAACCGTCTAAAACGTCGAAATATGCAATAAAATCGATTTTAGCACATTTTTCTGAGCTTTTAATGTTTCATGTATTTTCGAAAATAATATGAAATATTCTATAAAAATATTATTTTTATAGATTTTTAATGGATTTTAAAAATATGTAAATAATTTATAAATATTAAAAATGCTATAAAACTTATTTATTGCATTTTTGACGATTAAGGCATTTTCAAGATTTTCTGAAAACTATTTTTTAGATAAAATACCTATGAGTAACTTCTAAAAGAAAATCATAAAATTTTGCTAACTTTTCCCATAAATTTCAATTGAGTAGAAATTCTTTAAAGTTGAAAATCTTTAGCTAAAATGAGTTTTGCCAGAAAAGATCAAACTTTAAAACGTGAAAATGAATAAAATGATTTAGCACATTTTCTATTTTTAATGTTTCATGTATTTTCGAAAATAATATGAAATATTCTATAAATTATTTTATAGATTTTTAGGATTTTTAAATAAATAATTTAAATATTAAAATCTATAAAACTATTTTATTGCATTTGAGATTAAGCATTTAGATTTCTGAAAACTATTTTTTAGATAAAATACCTATGAGTAAGCTTCTAAAAAAAATCATAAATTTTGTTCTTTTCCATAAATTTCAATTGCAGAAATTCTATTTAAAGAAATTTTAGCAAAATGAGTTGCAGAACCAAACGTTAATAATCTAAGTATTTTAGCTAAAAATGAGTTTTGCCAGAAAAGCACTCAAACCGCTCTAAAACTTCGAAATATGCATAAAATACGATTTTAGCACATTTTTCTGAGCTTTTTTAAAGTTTCATGTATTTTCGAAAATAATATGAAATATTCTATAAAAATATTGATTTTTTAGATTTTTAATGGGATTTTTTAAAAATATGTAAATAATTAATATATATTCAAAAATGCTATAAAACTTGATTTAATTGCATTTTTGACGATTAAGGCATTTTGAAGGATTTTCTGAAAAACTATTTTTTAGATAAAATCACCTATGAGTAAGCTTTCTAAAAGAAAATCATAAAATTTTGCTAAATTTTCCCATAAATTTCAATTGCAGTAGAAATTATATTTAAAAGTTTAAAATCTACGTATTTTAGCTAAAAAATGAGTTTTCAGAAAAGCACTCAAACCGCTCTAAAACGTCGAAATATTCAAAATGATTTAGGTCATTTTCCTGGATTTTAATGTTTCATGTATTTGGAAAATAATATAAATATTCTAAAAATATTGATTTTATAGATTTTAATGGGATTTTTAAAATATGTAATAATTTATAAATTAAATCTATAACTTATTTATTGCATTTTAATTGCATTTTGAGGATTTCAAACTATTTGTAAAATATTAGACTTCAAAATCATAATTCCTTTTCATAATTCAATTATGAAATCTATTTAATGAAATTAGTTCAAATGGTTTTGCACTAAACTCAAAACGTCAATATCAAATGTTGCATTTCACTTAATGTTTCATGTATCAAAATAATAAAATTTCTAATATTATTTATGATTTAATGGTTTAAAAATATAAATATTATATATTAAATTCTTAAAACTTACATTTGACATTCAGTTTGTTTTCTGAAACTATTTTTAATAAATAACCTAAGTGTTTGAAAATCATAAAATTTTTCTTTCCCAAATTTCAATTTCGTAAATTCAATTTAAAGTGAAAATTAAGTATAGCTAAATGAGTTGCGAAAACACAAACGCTTAAAACTAAAATCAATAAATCGTTTTACATTTCTGGATTTAATGTTTCTGATTTTTGAATAATATGAAATATTCTAAATATATTGATTTTTATAGATTTTTAATGTTTTAAAAATATTAAATAATTTATAATAAATCTTAAAATTTTTTCTTTTCGATTAAGCTTCAGTTTTCTGAAAAACTTTTTAGATAATATCCTGGTAAGTTTCAAGAAAATCATAAATTTTACTTTTCCATAAATTTAATGGTAAAATTTTTTAAGTTGAAAATTAGATTTAGCTGAAAGGTTTCCGAAAAGCTCAAACGTCAAAACTCAATATTCAAAATACATTTAGCAATTTTCGATAAAAATCACCTATGAGTAATCTTCCTAAAAGAAAATCATAAAATTTTGCTAACTTTTCCCATAAATTTCAATTCAGTAGAAATTTTTTAAAAGTTTGAAAATCTAAGTATTTTAGCTAAAAATGAGTTTTGTCAGAAAAGCACTCAAACCTGTCTAAAACGTCGAAATATGCAATAAATACGATTTTAGCACATTTTTCTAGCTTTTTAATGTTTCATGTATTTTTCGAAAATAATATGAAATATTCTATAAAAATAAATTATTTTTATAGATTTTTAATGGGATTTTTAAAAATATGTAAATAATTTATAAATATTCAAAAATGCTATAAAACGTTATTTTATTGCATTTTTTGACGATTTAAGGCATTTTCAGGATTTTCTGAAAAACTATTTTTTTAGTAAAATATACCTATGAGTAAGCTTCCTAAAAGAAAATCATAAATTTTGCTTACTTTTCCCATAAATTTCAATTGCAGTAGAAATTCTATTTAAAAGTGTGAAAATTTAAGTATTTTAGCTGAAAAGAGTTTTGCCAGAAAAGCACTCAAACCGTTCTAAAACGTCGAAATATCAATAAAATACGATTTAGCAATTTTCTGAGCTTTTAATGTTTCATGTATTTTCGAAAATAATATGAAATAATCTATAAAATATTGATTTTATAGATTTAATGATTTAAAAATATGAATAATATATATTAAATGCATAAAACTTATTTATTGCATTTGACGATTTAAGGCATTTCAGATTGTAAAAACTATTTTTAGATAAAATATACCTATTAAGCTTCTAAAAATCATAAAATTGCTTACTTCCAAATTTCATGCAGAAATTCTATTTAAAGTGTGAAATAAGTATTTTAGCTAAAAATGAGTTTTCCAGAAAAGCATCAAACCGCTCTAAAACGTCGAAATATGCAATAAAATACGATTTTAGCACATTTTCTGAGCTTTTAATGTTTCATGTATTTTTGAAAATAATATGAAATATTCTAAAAATATTGATTTTATAGTTTTTAATGGGTTTTTAAAAATATGAAATAATTATAAATATTCAAAATGCTATAAAACTTATTTATTGCATTTTTGACATTAAGGCATTTTCAAGGATTTTCTGAAAACTATTTTTTTAGATAAATAACCTATGAGTAAGCTTCCTAAAAAAATCATAAAATTTTGCTTACTTTTCCATAAATTTCAATTGCAGTAAATTTATTTAAAAGTTGAAAATTAAGTATTTTAGCTAAAAATGAGTTTTCCAGAAAAGCATCAAACCGCTCTAAAACGTCGAAATATGCAATAAAATACGATTTAGCACATTTTTCTGAGCTTTTAATGTTTCATGTATTTTTCGAAAATAATATGAAATATTCTAAAAAATAATTGATTTTTATAGATTTTTAATGGGATTTTTAAAAATATGTAAATAATTTATAAATATTCAAAAATGCTATAAAACGTTATTTTATTGCATTTTTGACGATTTAAGGCATTTTCAGGATTTTCTGAAAACTATTTTTTAGATAAAATAACTATGAGTAAGCTTCCTAAAAGAAAATCATAAAATTTTGCTTACTTTTCCCATAAATTTCAATTGCAGTAGAAATTCTATTTAAAAGTGTGAAAATCTAAGTATTTTAGCTAAAAATGAGTTTTGCAGAAAAGACTCAAACCGCTTAAACGTCGAAATATGCAATAAAATACGATTTTAGCACATTTTTCTGAGTTTTAATGTTTCATGTATTTTTCGAAAATAATATGAAATATTCTAAAAAATATTATTTTTATAGATTTTTAATGGGATTTTTAAAAATATGTAAATAATTATAATATTCAAAATGCTATAAAACTTATTTTATTGCATTTTGACGATTAAGGCATTTTCAAGGATTTTCTGAAAACTATTTTTTAGATAAAATAACCTATAAGTAAGCTTCCTAAAAAAAATCATAAAATTTTGCTACTTTTCCATAAATTTCAATTGCAGTAGAAATTCTATTTAAAAGTTGAAAATCTAAGTATTTTAGCTGAAAAATGAGTTTTGCCAGAAAAGCACTCAAACCGTCTAAAACTCGAAATATGCAATAAAATACGATTTTAGCACATTTTTCTGAGCTTTTAATGTTTCATGTATTTTCGAAAATAATATGAAATATTCTAAAAAATATTATTTTTATAGATTTTAATGGGATTTTTAAAAATATGTAAATAATTATAAATATTAAAAATGCTATAAACTTGATTTTATTGCATTTTTGACGATTTAAGGCATTTTCAAGGATTTTCTGAAAAACTATTTTTAGATAAATATCACCTAGAGTAAGCTTCCTAAAGAAAATCATAAATTTTGCTTACTTTTCCCATAAATTTCAATTGAGTAGAAATTCTTTTAAAAGTTTGAAAATCTAGTATTTTAGCTAAAAATGAGTTTTGCAGAAAAGCACTCAAACCGTCTAAAACGTCGAAATATGCAATAAAATACGATTTTAGCACATTTTCTGAGCTTTTTAATGTTTCATGTATTTTTGAAAATAATATGAAATATTCTATAAAAATATTGATTTTTATAGATTTTTAATGGGATTTTTAAAATATGTAAATAATTATAATATTAAAAATGCTATAAAACGTTATTTTATTGCATTTTTTGACGATTAAGGCATTTTCAAGGATTTTCTGAAAAACTATTTTTAGATAAAATATACCTATGAGTAAGCTTCTAAAAGAAAATCATAAAATTTGCTACTTTTCCCATAAATTTCAATTGCAGTAGAAATTCTGTTTAAAAGTTAAATCTAGTATTTTAGCTAAAAATGAGTTTTGCCAGAAAAGCACTCAAACCTGTCTAAAACGTCGAAATATGCAATAAAATACGATTTTAGCACATTTTTCTTAGCTTTTTAATGTTTCATGTATTTTTCGAAAATAATATGAAATATTCTAATAAAATAATTATTTTTATAGATTTTTAATGGGATTTTTTAAAAATATGTAAATAATTTATATATATTCAAAAATGCTATAAAACTTATTTTATTGCATTTTTGACGATTTAAGGCATTTTCAAGGATTTTCTGAAAACTATTTTTTAGATAAAATACCTATGAGTAAGCTTCCTAAAAGAAAATCATAAAATTTTGCTAACTTTTCCCATAAATTTCAATTGCAGTAGAAATTTATTTAAGTTGAAAATCTCGTATTTTAGCTAAAATGAGTTTTGCCAGAAAAGCATCAAACCGTTAAAACGTCGAAATATGAATAAAATACGATTTTAGCAATTTTCTGAGCTTTTAATGTTTCATGTATTTTCGAAAATAATATGAAATATTCTAAAATTATTTTAGATTTTTATGGATTTTTAATATGATAAATATATATTATGATAACTATTTTATAATTTACGATTAAATTTCAATTTTAAAATTTTTTATAAATCACCTATTAACTTCCTAATAAGAAATTCATTTAAAAGTTGAAAATCTAGTATTTTAGCTAAAAATGAGTTTTGCCAGAAAAGCATCAAACCGCTCTAAAACGTCGAAATATGCAATAAAATACGATTTTAGCACATTTTCTGAGCTTTTTAATGTTTCATGTATTTTTCGAAAATAATATGAAATATTCTATAAAATATTATTTTATAGATTTTAATGGGATTTTTTAAAATATGTAAATAATTATAAATATTCAAAAATGCTATAAAACTTATTTTATTGCATTTTTGACGATTTAAGGCATTTTCAAGATTTTCTGAAAAACTATTTTTAGATAAAATATACCTATGAGTAAAAAGAAATCAAAAATTTGTACTTTCATAAATTTCATCAGGAAATTCTTTTAAGTTGAAATCTAGTATTTTAGCTAAAAGAGTTTTCCGAAGCATCAAACTCTAAAACTCAAATATCAATAAATACGTTTTGCAATTTTTCTGATTTTAATGTTTATTTTTTGAAATATGAATATTTAAATTGATTTTTATAGATTTAGATTTTAAAAATTGTTTTGACATTAGTTTTCAAGAAAAATTTCAAAACACTTTCTTAAAAATTTTCCAGAAAAGCATCAAACCGTCTAAAACGTCGAAATATGCATAAAATACGATTTTAGCACATTTTCTGAGTTTTAATGTTTCATGTATTTTCGAAATAATATGAAATATTTATAAAATATTGATTTTTATAGATTTTAATGGATTTTTAAAATATGTAAATAATTATAATATTAAAAATGCTATAAAACTTGATTTTATTGCATTTTGACATTAAGGCATTTTCAAGGATTTTCTGAAAACTATTTTTTAGATAAAATCACCATGAGTAAGCTTCCTAAAAAAAATCATAAATTTTCTTATTTTCCATAAATTTCAATTGCAGTAGAAATTCTATTTAAAATGTGAAATCTAAGTATTTTAGCTAAAATGAGTTTTGCAGAAAGCATCAAACCGTTAAAACGTCAAATATGCAATAAAATACGATTTTAGCACATTTTTGAGCTTTTAATGAGTTTTGCAGAAAAGCACTCAAACCGTCTAAAACGTCGAAATATGCCATAAAATCGATTTTAGCACATTTTCTGAGCTTTTAATGTTTCATGTATTTTTGAAAATAATATGAAATATTCTATAAAAATATTGATTTTTATAGATTTTTAATGGGATTTTTAAAAATATGTAAATAATTATAAATATTAAAAATGCTATAAAACTTGATTTTATTGCATTTTTGACGATTAAGGATTTTCAAGATTTTCTGAAAACTATTTTTTAGATAAAATATACCTATAGTAAGCTTCCTAAAAGAAAATCATAAAATTTTGCTTACTTTTCCATAAATTTCAATTCAGTAGAAATTCTATTTAAAAGTTGAAAATCTAAGTATTTTAGCTAAAAATGAGTTTTGCCAGAAAAGCACTCAAACCCTAACGTCGAAATATGCAATAAAATACGATTTTAGCACATTTTTCTGAGCTTTTAATGTTCATGTATTTTCGATAATAGAAATATTTAAAAATATTGATTTTTATGATTTTAAGATTTTTAAAATATGTAAATAATTAATAAAATTAAAATGCTATAAACATTTTATTGCATTTTCTTGATTTATTTTAAACTATTTTTAGATAAAATATACCTATGAGTAAGCTTCCAAAGAAAATCATAAAATTTTGCTTACTTTTCCATAAATTTCAATTGCATAGAAATTTATTTAAAAGTGTGAAAATCTAAGTATTTTAGCTGAAAATGAGTTTTCAGAAAAGCATCAACCGCTCTAAAACGTCGAAATATGCAATAAAATGATTTTAGCACATTTTCTGAGTTTTAATGTTTCTGTATTTTGAAAATAATATGAAATATTCTATAAAAATATTGATTTTTATAGATTTTTAATGGGATTTTTTAAAAATATGTAAATAATTAATAAATATTCAAAATGCTATAAACTTGATTTTATTGCATTTTTGACGATTTAAGGCATTTTCAAGGATTTTCTGAAAACTATTTTTAGATAAAATACCTATAGTAAGCTTCCTAAAGAAAATCATAAAATTTTTACTTTTCCCATAAATTTCAATTGCAGTAGAAATTCATTTAAAAGTTTGAAAATCTAAGTATTTTAGCTAAAATGAGTTTTGCAGAAAAGCACTCAAACCGTCTAAAACGTCGAAATATGCAATAAAATACGATTTAGCACATTTTTCTGAGCTTTTTAATGTTTCATGTATTTTCGAAAATAATATGAAATATTCTATAAAATATTGATTTTATAGATTTTTAATGGATTTTTAAAAATATGTAAATAATTAATAAATATTCAAAAATGCTATAAAACTTGATTTTATTGCATTTTTGACGATTTAAGGCATTTTCAAGGATTTTCTGAAAAACTATTTTTAGATAAAATATACCTATGAGTAAGCTTCCTAAAAGAAAATCATAAAATTTTGCTTACTTTTCCATAAATTTCAATTGCAGTAGAAATTCTATTTAAAAGTGTGAAAATCTAAGTATTTTAGCTAAAAATGAGTTTTGCAGAAAAGCATCAAACGCTCTAAAACGTCGAAATATGCATAAAATCGATTTAGCAATTTTTCTGAGCTTTTAATGTTTCATGTATTTTCGAAAATAATATGAAATATTCTATAAAAATATTGATTTTATAGATTTTAATGGGATTTTAAAAATATGTAAATAATTAATAAATATTCAAAATGCTATAAAACTTGATTTTATTGCATTTTTTGACGATTCAAGGCATTTTCAAGGATTTTCTGAAAAACTATTTTTTTAGATAAAATATACCTATGAGTAAGCTTCCTAAAAGAAAATCATAAAATTTTGCTTACTTTTCCATAATTTCAATTGAGTAGAAATTTATTTAAAGTGTGAAAATCTATTTTAGCTAAAAATGAGTTTTGTCAGAAAAGCTCAAACCGCTCTAAAACGTCGAAATATGCAATAAAATCGATTTTAGCACATTTTTCTGAGCTTTTTAATGTTTCATGTATTTTGAAAATAATATGAAATATTCTATAAAAATATTGATTTTATAGATTTTAATGGATTTTTAAAATATGTAAATAATTATAAATATTCAAAAATGCTATAAAACTTGATTTTATTGCATTTTTGACGATTAAGGCATTTTCAAGGATTTTCTGAAAACTATTTTTTTAGATAAAATATACCTATGAGTAAGCTTCTAAAGAAAATCATAAAATTTTGCTTACTTTTCCCATAAATTTCAATTGCAGTAGAAATTCTATTTAAAAGTTGAAAATCTAAGTATTTTAGCTAAAAATGAGTTTTGCCAGAAAAGCACTCAAACCGCTCTAAAACGTCGAAATATGCAATAAAATACGATTTTAGCACATTTTCTGAGCTTTTTAATGTTTCATGTATTTTCGAAAATAATATGAAATATTCTAAAAATATTGATTTTATAGATTTTTAATGGATTTTAAAATATGTAAATAATTAATAAATATTCAAAATGCTATAAAACTTGATTTTATTGCATTTTTTTAATTTAAGGCATTTTCAAGGATTTTCTGAAAAACTATTTTTAGATAAAATATACCTATAGTAAGCTTCAATAGAAAATCATAAAATTTTGCTTACTTTTCCCATAAATTTCAATTGCATAGAAATTCTATTTAAAAGTGTGAAAATCTAAGTATTTTAGCTGAAAATGAGTTTTGCAGAAAAGCACTCAAACCGCTCTAAAACGTCGAAATATGCAAAAAAATCGATTTTAGCACATTTTTCTGAGCTTTTTAATGTTTCATGTATTTTCGAAAATAATATGAAATATTCTATAAAAATATTGATTTTATAGATTTTTAATGGGATTTTTAAAAATATGTAAATAATTATAAATATTCAAAATGCTATAAAACTTGATTTTATTGCATTTTTGACGATTTAAGGCATTTTCAAGATTTTCTGAAAAACTATTTTTAGATAAAATATACCTATGAGTAAGCTTCCTAAAAGAAAATCATAAAATTTTGCTTACTTTTCCCATAAATTTCAATTGCATAGAAATTCTATTTAAAAGTGTGAAAATCTAAGTATTTTAGCTAAAAATGAGTTTTGCAGAAAAGCATCAAAGCGTCTTAAAACGTCGAAATATGCATAAAATCATTTACACATTTTTCTGAGCTTTTTAAAGTTTCATGATTTTTCGAATATTGAAATTTCATAAATATTATTTTTTAGATTTTTAAGATTTTAAAAATATGTAATATTATAAATATTAAAATGCTATAAAACTTATTATTGCATTTTTTACATTAAGCATTTTCAGATTTTTGAAAACTATTTTTTTAGATAAAATATACCTATGAGTAAGTTCCTAAAAGAAAATCATAAAATTTTGCTTACTTTTCCATAAATTTCAATTGATAAATTTATTTAAAAGTTGAAAATTAAGTATTTTAGCTAAATGATTTTCAGAAAAGCACTCTAAACGTCTAAAACGTGAAATTGCATAAAATCGATTTTTAACACATTTTTCTGAGCTTTAAGTTTCATGTATTTAAAATATTGAAATATTCTATAAAATAATTTATTTTATAGAATTTTTAATGTTTTTAAAAATATTAAATAATATAAATTTCAAAAATGCTTAAAACGATTTTATTGCATTTTGACGATTTAGAATTTTATTTAGATTTTTTGAAAACTATTTTTAGATAAAATATACTATGAGTAAGCTTCTAAAAGAAAATCATAAAATTTTGCTTACTTTTCCCATAAATTTATTATGAAATTTATTTAAAATGTGAAAATTAAGTATTTTAGCTGAAAAATGAGTTTTTCAGAAAACATCAAACCGTCTAAAACGTCAAATATGCAAAAAAAATAATTTTAGCACATTTTCTGATTTAATTTTCATGTATTTTTCGAAATAATATAAATATTCTATAAAAATATTGATTTTTAAGATTTTTAATGATTTTTAAAAATATGTAAATAATTAATAAATTCAAAATGCTATAAAACTGATTTTATTGCATTTTTTGACGATTTAAGATTTTCAGGATTTTCTGAAAACTATTTTTAGATAAAATATACCTATGAGTACTTTAAAAAAAATCATAAAATTTGCTTACTTTTCCTATAATAATTGATAAAATTCTATTTAAAAGTGTGAAATCTAAGTATTTTGCTAAAAATGAGTTTTCAGAAAACATAAACGCTCTAAACGTGAAATATGCAATAAAATAGTTTTAGCACATTTTCGAGCTTTTAATGTTTCATTATTTTCGAAAATAATATGAAATATTCTATAAAAATTTGATTTTTATAGATTTTAATGATTTAAAAATTGTAAATATTAATAATATTAAAATGCTATAAACTGATTTATTGCATTTTTACGATTTACAGCATTTTCGATTTTAACTATTTTTGAAAAATATATGATATTCTAAAAGAAAATCATAAAATTTTGCTTACTTTTCCCAAAATTTAATTGCATAGAAATTCTATTTAAAAGTGTAAAATTGTATTTTAGTAATGAGTTTTTCAGAAGCATCAAACGTCTAAAAGTCGAAATATGCATAAAATCGATTTTAACATTTTTCTGAGCTTTTTAATGTTTCATGTATTTGAAAATAATATGAAATATTCTCTATAAAAATATTGATTTTATAGATTTTTAATGGGATTTTTAAAAATATGTAAATAATTATAAATATTCAAAATGCTATAATTGATTTTATTGCATTTTTGACGATTTAAGGCATTTTCAGGATTTTCTGAAAACTATTTTTAGATAAAATATCCTATAGTAAGTTCTAAAAGAAAATCATAAAATTTTGCTTACTTTTCCCATAAATTTCAATTGCAAGAAATTCTATTTAAAAGTGTGAAAACAATTTAGCTGAAAATGAGTTTGCCAGAAAAGCATCAAACCGTCTAAAACGTCGAAATATGCAATAAAATACGATTTTACACATTTTTCTGATTTTTAATGTTTCATGTATTTTCAAAATATATGAAATATTCTATAAAAATATTGATTTTATAGATTTTTAATGGATTTTAAAATATGTAAATAATTAATAAATATTCAAAAATGCTATAAAACTATTTTATTGCATTTTGACGATTAATTTTCAAGGATTTTCTGAAAACTATTTTTAGATAAAATATACTATGAGTAAGCTTCCTAAAGAAAATCATAAAATTTTGCTTACTTTTCCATAAATTTCAATTGCATAGAAATTCTATTTAAAAGTGTGAAAATCTAAGTATTTTAGCTAAAAATGAGTTTTGCAGAAAAGCATCAAACCGCTCTAAAACGTCGAAATATGCAATAAAATACGATTTTAGCACATTTTTCTGAGTTTTTAATGTTCATGTATTTTCGAAAATAATATGAAATATTGTAAAAATATTGATTTTATAGATTTTAATGGGATTTTTAAAAATATGTAAATAATTATAATATTCAAAAATGCTATAAACGTTATTTTATTGCATTTTACGATTCAAGATTTCAAGGATTTTCTGAAAACTATTTTTTTAGATAAAATATTCTATGAGTAAGCTTCGAAAAGAAAATCATAAAATTTTGCTTACTTTTCCCATAAATTTCAATGCAGTAGAAATTTATTTAAAAGTGTGAAAATCTAAGTATTTTAGCTGAAAAGAGTTTTGCAGAAAAGCACTCAAACCGTCTAAACGTCGAAATATGCAATAAAATGATTTAGCACATTTTTCTGAGCTTTTAATGTTTCATGTATTTTCGAAAATAATATGAAATATTCTATAAAAATATTGATTTTTATAGATTTTTAATGGGATTTTTAAAAATATGTAAATAATTAATAATATTCAAAATGCTATAAAACTTGA
>WNWK01033028.1:0-21459 GCA_009830355.1 Cherax destructor
AAAATTTTTTTTTCACATTCTGGATTTTTCCATGCTCAATTTTTATAATGTTTATAAGTTGAAGGCCACAAACAAACCACCTATGGCAATTTTGTTTGTCTGTCATCACAAATAATCACCAAGTACCAAGGAACACCACCTGAATAGAAAACCCCCCCAAAATTTTCCCAACAACTCCCCCCTCTGCTGAGGCATGGTGAACACTTCCAATGAAACTGCCGCTACTTTAAGAAAAAGGCTCAGAAGAGGTGTTATGTCTGTGCACAAAAAAAAGACGCCCACAAAGTAAAAATGAGCAAGATGTTATCCAACGCAGTAATTTAGCAGTCCACTCTTTCCAAGTGGCAAAACCATACCAACTGCAAAAGATGCTGCCTTCAGACCATAAAAACCCTTAAATTTAGTAGTACCAGCATCTGAAATAACAAATCACGTTACTTGGACACAAGGTAGAAAAATGAGTGTTATGCTTAGATTTCCAATAGACAGTAAAACCGATCTTATTAAAACATCAATTAGTGAAAAAAAGATCTTTATGTAAATGGCGCCTCAAAAAAAACGCGAACCTCCTATACAGAGTAAGAAAGCTTAAACGTGAGAATAATGACAAAATCCACCAGTGCTTCACACGGGAAGGGGAAAATCCTAGTTAAGAAAACAAATGTAGCGTGCTTACTATATCACGAATGAAAATGAACTGTCCAAATTCCTTGAGATGCTAACATTAAGAGACTGAACAATTTCAATGAACTAATCCTTAGCCCGCGTTAGTGCAACAGTTGTACTAGTAACTGCAACCTCACAATCTTATTTTTACAAAATTGATTGTATATTAATGTAATTAACTTCAAAATTGTATATTAATGTAATTAACTTCATATTTGTTCTAATAATCTGGCCCTACATATTAAATTTCCCACTAAATATAATTGTACAACCTATTTTTTACTAGGTAGTAGGTTGGTAGACAGCAACCACCCAGGGAGGTACTACCGTCCTGCCAAGTGTAAAACAAAGCCTGTAATTGTTTTACATGATGGAGGATTGCTGGTGTCTTTTTTCTGTCTCATAAACATGCAAGATTTCAGGTACATCTTGCTACTTCTACTTACACTTAGGTCACACTACACATTCATGTACAAGCATATATATACACACCCTCTGGGTTTTCTTTTTTTTTACTAGTTCTTGTTCTTATTTCCTCTTATCTCCATGGGAAGTGGAACAGAATTCTTCCCCCAAGCATGCGTGTCGTAAGGGGACTAAAATGCCGGGAGCAGGGGCTAAACCCTTTCCCTGTATATATTACTAAATGTAAAAGGGGAAACTTTCGTTTTTCATTTTGGGCCACCCCCCGGTGGGAACGGCCAACGTGTTGAAAGAAGAAAGAAGAACCTATTTTTTACTAAATATATATCTTTTAACTTATCTGTAACCATTTATTTTTATTTTTTTTTTAATACAGATCTATCATTACCATTTCCCAACCTAACTATTTACAGTATTAGTAATTACTTTTTACTTGAAATTCAATTACAACCTTTTCACTATTGTTTTCTTTTTATATTCTTATAATGAGGATAACAAAAAGAATAGGTAAGACGAAGATTGGATATCAGATTGGAGGAGAGAGTATGGAGGAGGTGAATGTATTCAGATATTTGGGAGTGGACATGTCGGCGGATGGGTCTATGAAGGATGAGGTGAATCATAGAATTGATGAGGGAAAAGGGTGAGTGGAACTTCGGAGTCTGTGGAGACAAAGAACCTTGTCCATGGAAGTAAAAGGGAATGTATGAGAGTATAGTTATACCAACGCTCTTATATGGGTGTGAAGCATGGGTGATGAATGTTGCAACGAGGAGAAGGCTGGAGGCAGGGAAATGTCATGTCTGAGGTCAATGTGTGGTGTGAATATAATGCAGAGAATCGGAGTTTGGAAATTAGGAGGAGGTGCGGGATTACCAAAGCGATTGTCCAGAGGCTGAGGAGGGTTGTTGAGGTGGTTTGGACATGTAGAGAGAATGGACGAGACAGAGTGACTTCGAGGTGTATAAATCTGTAGTGGAGGGAAGGCGGGGTGAGGGGTCGGCCTAGGAAAGGTTGGAGGGAGGGGTAAAGGAAGTTTTGTGTGCGAGGGCTTGGACTTCCAGCAAGCATGTGAGCGTATTTGATAGGAGTGAATGGAGGCATATGGTTTTAATACTTGACGTGCTGTTGGAGTGTGAGCAAAGTAGCATTTATGAAGGATTCAGGAAACCGGCAGGCCGGACTTGAGTTCTGGAGATGGGAAGTACAGTGCCGGCACTCTGAAGGAGGGGTTTAATGTTGCAATTTTTAACTGTAGTGTAAGCACCCTTCTGGCAAGACAGTGATGGAGTGAATGATGATGAAAGTTTTTCTTTTCGGGCCACCCTGCTTTGGTGGGAATCGGCTGATGTGTTAATAAAAATAAAAAAAATCAAACAACTACCTCATTGTGTATGTGACTTAGTTTATATTTTCTTATAAGCTAATACCAAATAAGTGCAATTATTTACTCATACTTTTAAATACCTTTTTACCATAAGCAAATTTCAGTCACTTTATTTGCTTACTTGTATTCTTATATTCAAACAACTACCTCATTGTTATGTGACTTACTTTATATTTCCTTTATAAGCAACTACCTGATAAGTGCAATCATTTACTTATATTTTATAAATACCTTTTACCATTAGCCAACTTCAGTCACTTTATTAACTTCAATTTAATCAAAACTACTTTTAATATTAGTCAAATCTGTTTTAACTATTAGTTCAATAGCTCCTTGCATTCATTGACCTCTTATTGCCTTTCATATCTAAAAGTTTCAACCAGTGCAATATTGAATCAAAATTTATTTTTCCATACCAATTTAATACTAGTCATTGAAGTTGTTCTAACCATTCATTAGACAGTTAAATTAGTATATCATTAACATTATTCAAATATCTATATCACTGTAAAAATTCCTGTAAACACTTGCACATAATTGTTTTAATCCATTAGCAAGTAAGACTTTAATCTAATACCATATCATTAAGTTTAGCATAATCTATTGTTCTCAAGTCTAGTTATAGAATCACACTAAATCCTATGATTACAGGCATTGATCCTGATTTTTTTTTATTAACACATGGCCGATTCCACCAAGGCAGGGTGGCCGAAAAGAAAAACTTTCATCATCATTCACTCCATCACTGTCTTGCCAGAGGGGTGCTTTACACTACAGTTATAAAACTGCAACATTAACACCCTCCTTCAGAGTGCCGGCACTGTACTTCCCATCTCCAGAACTCAAGTCCGGCCTGCCGGTTTCCTGAATCCCTTCATAAATGTTACTTTGCTCACACTCCAACAGCACGTCAAGTATTAAAAACCATATGCCTCCATTCACTCCTATCAAATACGCTCACACATGCTTGCTGGAAGTCCAAGCCCCTCGCACACAAAACTTCCTTTACCCCCTCCCTCCAACCTTTCCTGGCTGACCCTACCCCTTCCCTCCACTACAGATTTATACACTCTCGAAGTCACTCTGTCTCGTTCCATTCTCTCTACATGTCCAAACCACCTCAGCAACCCTCCTCAGCTCTCTGGACAATCGTTTTGGTAATCCCGCAATCCTCCTAATTTCCAAACTCCGAATTCTCTGCATTATATTCACACCACACATTGACCTCAGACATGACATCTCCACTGCCTCCAGCCTTCTCCTCGTTGCAACATTCATCACCCATGCTTCACACCCATATAAGAGCGTTGGTATAACTATACTCTCATACATTCCCCTCTTTACTTCCATGGACAAGGTTCTTTGTCTCCACAGACTCCGAAGTGCTCCACTCACCCTTTTCCCCTCATCAATTCTATGATTCACCTCATATCAACCTATTATTAAATGACTTACATGACTCAAACAGCAACTGTAACTATTACACAGCTGATCAAGCAAAGACATTACTCAGAGCCAACAATAACTTAACTATCTTCAATTACAAGTTAGATCTTTGAGCAAACATTTGATGACCTCACAGCACTACTCCAATCCCTACAGTCCAATATGTCAATCATCACACTCACTGAGACCTGGCTAAAGCCTGATACTACAGGTGTCTATGCCATCCCAGGTTACACAGCCATTCACAACTGTAGGACAGACCAGCGAGGGGGTGGAACAGCAATATATTATACAGATCAACTTGAATGTATCAAAAACTCTTGCACAAGGGATGAACATGGAGAATATATTATAGCTAAATTTAAATCAAAAGACCTGCAAAAACCCCTCACAGTG
The DNA here is from genome assembly GCA_009830355.1 of Cherax destructor. Lineage (NCBI taxonomy): Eukaryota > Metazoa > Arthropoda > Malacostraca > Decapoda > Parastacidae > Cherax > Cherax destructor. The sequence continues at coordinate 4,319 of WNWK01033028.1, forward strand.
ATAAACATCTACAGATTACCACAGTCAAACATTCGCCACTTTAGTGAAAAACTAGGAAACCTAATAATCGATTCACGCCTTAACAAAGATCATTTGCTGCTCACAGGAGATTTCAACATAAATCTCCTACATGACCAAGACCCACAGGTAACTGAATTCACAAACACTATGAGCAACTGCTTATTACTACCAACAATATCAAAACCTACAAGAATCTCCGATAATAGTACCTCGTTACTAGACCACATCTGGACTAACACAATATCCCCTCTAAAATCAGGCATAATCACAGAAAACACCACAGATCACTACCCTACCTTTCTCATAACTAACCTAGGCATTCTGTCCCAAGAAATTGCAAAAGTTACCTTCAGACTGCATAATGAGTCAGCTGTTAATAATTTTATATCAGCTATGCGAACATTGACTGGCTTAATGAATTAGAAACACACTCAGATACTAATGAATGCATCAAGAACTTTCTTAAAAAAACACACAACCTCTATAACAGACATTGCCCGAAAAAAACTAAACAGATCACAGCTAAGAGACTTAACAATCCCTGGCTAACACCCAGCATCCTTAAATCCATAAACAAGAGGCACCAATATGAAAAACAATACAGTCATCCTCGGTTTCGGTTTTAATCCGTTCAGATGGATCGGCTAAAACCAAAATCGGCAAAACCAAAACTATTTTCCCATAGAAATAATGGAAATTCAATTAATCCGTTTCAGAAACCCAGAAGTTTGGAAACAAATTTTTGGGGCCTTAAAGATAGATTTACATGCACAAATGAATGAACTGAATGTGGCACTTACCTTTATTGAAGACTGATGTTGCTGGATGGGAGAGAGGGAAGATGGGAGAGGGGAAGAGACCTAATTTTTGGAAGGGAATCCCCTCCATAAGGACTCTAAGTACCAAGTCCTTATCCGGGGTCACTTCCCTGCATGCCTGCTACACTCCCTCCCTGCCTGCCACTCCCTCCTGCCTGCTACACTCCCTCCCTGCCTGCTACACTCCCTGCATACATGCTACACTCCCTACATACATGCTACACTCCCTGCATACCTGCTACACTCCCTGCATACCTGTTACACTCCTGCATACATGCTACACTCCCTGCATACCTGTTACACTCCCTGCATACATGCTACACTCCCTGCATACCTGTTACACTCCCTGCATACATGCTACACTCCCTGCATACCTGTTACACTCCCTGCATACATGCTACACTCCCTGCATACCTGTTACACTCCCTGCATACATGCTACACTCCCTGCATACCTGTTACACTCTGCACATGCACTCCCGCTCCTGTTACACTCCTGCTACACTACCTCCCTGCATACCTGTTACACTCCCTGCATACATGCTACACTCCCTGCATACATGCTACACTCCCTGCATACATGCTACACTCCCTGCATGCATGCTACACTCCCTGCATGCATGCTACACTCCCTGCATTCATGCTACACTCCCTGCATGCCTGCTACACTCCCTGCATGCCTGCTACACTCCCTGCATGCCTGCTACACTCCCTGCATGCATGCTACACTCCCTGCATGCATGCTACACTCCCTGCATGCCTGCTACACTCTTAAACTCCATCGTGTTTCTCACTTTCACTATCATATTTTTCTAATATTTCTTCATTTCTACAGTGTTCCTCACTTTCTTTACCAAAGAAGTGGCACTAGGAGCTTTCTTTGGGCCCATGGTAGCTTATTTAGTAGTCACACACAATAATCAAGGCCCAAAACAATGAATTGTTAATAAATGTTTTGTATAAACTCCTGGGGTGATGTTCACTCAAGCGTAAACAATGCTAGACTGCGTGACAATGTGCGTGGGTGGCGGGCCTACGGCCTTTTAATGTGCACGGCACTGGTGGACAGGTCCCATACGGTCGGCGAAAACTAAAACAATCGGCGAAAACTAAGACAAATTTTCCCTGAAAAAAGTCGGCGAAAACCAAAATCGGCGAAAACTGGGACAAGCGAAAACCAAGGGATGACTGTATAGAAGGGGTCTAATAACCAGAGAACAATCCAAACGCTACTCATCAATCCTTACTAGCCTGATAAGAAGGTCCAAAAAATTGTATTATGAGAACAGACTCCAGACCGTAAAAGGTGATATGAAAAAGACCTGGAAAACCCTATCTACAATTCTAGGAAATAAAAAGATATCCGCGAACAATACCATCAAATTATCAAAAACAGACGAACCCTTACTCTCACCAACTGAGACAGCAAACAGACTTAATGTTTTCTTCTCCACCATAGGAAAGAACCTAGCGGTAAAATCCCAAGCTCAAACACTGAGTCCAACAGACTACCTCACCAACACCTACCCAGATACATTATTCCTAGCTCCTACCAACTCACTTGAGTCTAGCTCATAATCAACACCCTTAAAAACAAAGCAGGTGACATAAACAGCTTACCACCTTTATGTACAAAAAGCTTCACACGTACTGTCACCAATTATAGCAGCATTATTCAATAAATCCATTGAATCTTCTACCTTCCCATCAATTCTCAAAATAGCTGGGGTCACCCCATCCACAAAGGAGGTGACCAAACTGACGAACAATTATAGACCAATCTCAAATTTACCACTGCTTTCTAAAATCTTGAAAAATTAATTCATAAACAGATCTATTCCTACCTTGTCTCACACAATGTACTAAACCCCTGTCAATTTGGATTCAGGACCAACAAGAGCACAAACGTGCTATAACACACATGTTAGAGTTAATATACCCCGCACTTGAGAGAAAGAAGTTCCGCTGGAATCTTCATAGACCTACGCAAAGCATTTGATACAGTCGACCATGATTTATTGCTCACAAAATTAGCACACTATGGTATTAGGGGGCACCCCCTCAACTACCTAAAGTCGTACCTTAGCAACAGAAGCCAGTACGTGTACACAAATGGAGAGAACTCTTCCACACAACAAATTACAGTCGGTGTCCCTCAAGGTAGTGTCCTGGGGCCACTCCTTTCCTCATTTACATAAACGACCTCCCGAATGCATCACAACTACTCAAACCCATTTTGTTTGCAGATGACACAACATATGTCTTCTCTCACCCAAATCCAGTCATACTAGCTAACACAGTTAATGCCGAATTACAGAAAATATCAACATGGATGACGACAAATAAGCTTACTCTCAATACGGACAAGACCTACTTCATTCAGTTTGGAAACAAAGCTACAAATGTTCCATTAAACATAACGCTAAATGGTTCACCCATCACAAGACTCACAGAGGGAAAATTCCTAGGAATCCACCTTGACAGTAGTCTTAAATTCCAAACACACATACAACAAATTTCCAAGAAAATCTCAAGGACAGTAGGTATATTATCTAAGATACGCTATTATGTGCCACAACCAGCTCTCATTGCACTATATTATTCTCTTATCTACCCTTATCTCACTTATGGAATCTGTGCATGGGGCTCAACAACATTAAATCACCTTAGACCACTCATAACCCAGCAAAAGGCTGCAGTCAGGATGATAACAAATTCCCACTCTAGACAGCATACTCCACCTATATTCAGAACCTTAAAACTACTCACCATAAAAAATATTCATACCTATTCATGTGCCTCTACATACATAAAACTCTACATGCTAATATCAACCTCCGCTCAAAATTCTCCTCAACAACTTTAATAGGTCCCATGACCATGACACAAGACACAGATCACTATTTGACATACCGAGTCCATTACTAACCAATGTAAAAATTCTATGCATAAAGGGCCCCAGAATCTGGGAATTCATTACCAGTAAATATTAAGTTAACCTTGTCGGAAAATCAATTCAAGACTCTTCTCAAAAATCACCTACTCACCCTATACTAAATACTCATACTGTAACAAACTTTCAAACCAATATTATTTTACTTAAGATAATCTCAATTTGATATGTTCATCCTCCTTATACTTGTTGCAATTTCATATCATCATATGTCATTTAAAATCTTATAGTATCATCATTTTTGTTAATTGAAATAAAATATATAACTAGAAGAAACTCTATAAATTTTTCTAGTATTGTTATTATACCTAGTATAGCATCAACATACTGTAACTTGAAATAAAATATACAACTAGATTAAACTCCAAATTTCTCTTGTATTGTCTTTTAATAGTATGTATAACCATTTAATAATTTAAATAATACAGAACTAGAATAAACTCAATCAATTTCTTTAGCATTAAGTACTTAGTGAATAAGTCTTTAGAATAAACTGCCCCTAATGCCTGGCAAGTGGCCTCCTTGCATTACAGTTTTATAATTGTAATACCAATAACAGTGTACACTTCTTAACATGCATGAAATAAAAATATTATTATTATTATTATTATAGTGTGAAGAATGTAAACACCACTGTGCATGGAACCGTTTCAAAAAGATTCCACAGGCTGCAGAATTCTAGGAACATGTGCAGTGACTCTATATGTGTATTTATATTATTGAACAAAAAAGTTATAAACATTTTTTTTACATTGTACATTGTTGTAAATAGTATTTTTTAAAAAAAAAAGTGATAAACTTTATGTCAATTGTGAATTAGCAAGTGAATATTTGAAAAACAGCCTTATATTGGTCTCACAGGCCATAAAATTATTTGAAAAAAAAATTAAAATCAAAAGAAAACAACTTCAAGAAAAAAAAAACGTTTTTAACAACCGGAAGTCAGCGATTTTGCCATAAGGGTCAATTTCTGTCAACTTGAAGAGTTCATATTCCTTAAGTATTGATCGAAAAAATGTTTTGTTTAGCCATTTAGATTTGGGAAAAAAATATCATTTCATAAGAAAAATAATTTTTTTTTTTTCGAATATTTTTCAACCCTGGGAACAAGTTTCGAGAAGGCCTCTCGACCCCCAAAGGGTTATGTTCCCTGATAATTACAATTTACAGTAGTTCTTGTGAATTTATAAGCCAATCTTTTGTTCTGACACTAATATTGGTACTGAAATAATCAAGTAGTCACAAACACATTGACAGGTGAAATGTTCACCTGCCTTGGTCACATATTATACCTGGAGTATACCTGGAGAGGGTTCCAGGGTCAATGCCCCACGCCCGCCCTGTGACCACCTCATGGTGAATCAGGGCTATCAACCATGCTGTTATTGTTGGCCGCACGCGGTCAGGTCTGACTTTTGGCGCTGTCCAGTGCCTGCTTGAAGATAGCCAGGGGTTAAGGTAATCCCCTTATGTATGCGGGGGAGGCAGGAACAGTCTTGGGCCCCTGACACTTATTGTGTTGTCTCTTATCATGTAGTGGACCCTGCTTTTCATTGGGGATGTTGCACGTCTGCCGAGTCTATTGCTTTCATAGGGCGGGGAATTTCTGTGCAAGTTTGGTACTAATCCCCCTAGGATTTTCCAAAAGTATCTGATCATGATCCCCCCGGTCACCCCTAGGGAGTACACGTTTAGGAATTTCCCGCCCCCCTGAATTGGGGGTGTTTTATCATAGTTATGTGTGCCGTGAAGGTTCTCTGACATTTTCAGGTCAGCAATTTCACCTGCCTTGAAAGGTGCCATTAGTGACAGCAATATTCCAACCTAGATAAACAATCGACCCAAGAGTGTCATCATGGGTTGGATCCCTAGTTTTGAAGGTTCTCATTATCCATCATGTCATTTTCTAGCAGATGTGATTGATACAATTTATGGTCTTTGAAGGTGGGGATCTTCCGACATTTCCCACTCCCAGGTCTTTTACATTAGTTTTTCACCCCATTGTGTGGTTGGATTGTCTGGAAGTATATACAAATTATTTATAGGTCCCAGCAATGTTTTTAGAAGTGCTGGGTATATGAAACTCCTAACACAGTGTCAGATAAGTGTATCACTACACTGCTGACGGTGCAGTTACTCAATATTGCCACCTGGCACGGTCCCAGTGAACCTTAGTATTGTTTTTTTTGTGTCACTGTTACATGTCTGTTTTATCTGTCTGTTCTCTCCTCTCTCTCAGAGAGCAGCTCATGAACCAACAGGTATTACACAATTGCAGAATCGTCACATCTGAATAATGGATATGGATTGTTTAACATCATGCTTATCCTCATATCTACAAGCACAGTATAGAACTTTGTAAGTTTTTTGGGGTTATCCTATGTAATTTACACTATGATAACTGTACTTATGTGACCCGCCTAGATAAACTTAGTCCTTGATTCAGGTTCATAACCGTTTTGTGTGTGTGGGGGAGAAACCCGGGAGGTGGGAAAGGGAAAGGGAAAGGGTGACCCAGATGCCCATCAACCTAGGATAAAAAAAAAAAAAAAAAGTCATGTGACTTTTTTTTCCCTTTGGGTTAGTGGAATGTGGAGGAAGGAATGTGTATTGGGGAAGGTAGGAGTGGTGGTAATTGTCATTATGGGAAAATTTGCCATGCTGGTGACTACATTTACAAGTCCACCCACACCAACTACAAGCTTACAGAAGCTGTAGAAGTTCTAAGAACATGTCCCGTGACTCTTTGTGTATATATATGATAAAAAAAGTAATAAACAACTTTTTTTTTGTTAGTTTGTGTAAACACGTTTTGAAACCATAAAAACAATGTTTGTTTTATTGGCTAAAAAGTGAATATATCAAGATATCCTTATATTGGTTCAAAGGATAAAAGTTACTTGAAAAAAAAAAATTTAAAAATACAAAAGAAAAAGTAGAAAAAAAAATAAACAATTATCCGACCGCAGTCCTGTTTCCTAAGGTTCACTTTTTTTCAACCCCATGCCTCCTATCTGGGAATGTTGATCGAATTTTTTTTTTTTTTCCTATAACACTACCAAAACTTTTTTAAACATTTCACAAAATTTTTTTCAATTTTTTTCACCCTGAGAACAAGTTTCATCGGTCTTTACCCGAAAGGGTTAAGGATCAGGGGGCTGACCTGAAAAAGATATGGTCCTCTGGGGATAGAACTCGCCCCAGTTTGACTTGAAAGCTGGTTTTTTTTAGTAAATTTAGACATGTTTAGGTTTTTATGTCTTAATTTGCCATTTTTATTGAAAAAAATTTAAATATTAATGTCCATGTGATAATTTGTAAATACCAAAAATGAGTCTCAAAAATCTTCAATGTTAATGCTTTTAATCCATTATAAACTTGGGGCCCCACTCTCCACTAGTTTTTCCTTGCATGACACACGGGGGGCCCAGATTAGCAATGGAACCTTTTTTGGATACCAGCATATTCCAGAAATAATAAATTAGGAACAGGAATAGAAACTATGCATGATTAGGGGACAAGTGACATTCCTTAGACAAATAGAAAATTAAAACCAACAAATCCCAGGCCCTGATGAACTGTATGCAAAGGTTCTAAAGGAATGTAAAGGGGGAGTTTTAGAAAAACCTAGGGCCCAATCTTTTCAACATATCACTGCAAACTGGAAAAACCCCAGATAAGGGGAAAATTTAAAAAATGTAATACCTTTTTTCAAAGCGGGAGACAGGCCCCAGTTTAATTATAGACCAATAAGCCTAACCTCCATAGGGGGAAAATTTATGGAATCAAAAAGCCGAAAATTGAGCCATCTTAAAAGCATAAATTAAATCAATGAACCCTCAGCAGGGTTTTTAAAAAAGGGGGTTTCCTGCCTTACAAATTTAATAACTTTTTCACTAAGGTATTTGAGGAGGTGGGAAAAGGTAATGAATATGATGTTGTGTATATAGGGATTAAAAAAAGGTTTTGATGGGAGTCCCACATCAGAGACTATTGAGGAACATTAAGGACACGGAATAGGAGGAAAAATTTTTTTCCTGGATAGAGGCATGGTTGACAAATGGGCAGCAGAGATTTTGGGCATAAAGGGGGAAAAATCAGGGGTGGGGAAGTGAAAAAGGGTTTTCCACGGGGGGCGTTTTGGGGCCCTTTTTTCCCCAACCTACATAAACAATAGATGAGGGAATAAATAGCGAATGGGCAAGTTTGATGACCCCAAAATAGGCCGTCCAATTCATTCAAATAAGGACATTAGAGCACCCCAGGAAGATTTGAATAGACTGATGCAGGGGGTGAGAAGTGGCAGATGCATTTTAAAAATCCCCCAGTTACGATATTTTTTTTTTTCCCGAGAAATGCTGTTAAATGCCATTACCAAACGAATTTATCCCCATAAGGAATAATGTAAAATGGGACTAGTCCTTTTACACCCCCAAAAATATTACAAAAGCTTTTTAAAAAATAAACTTACATAAAGGGGCTTTTTGGGGGACCATCGTAATCGAGGACCCCCTGTATAGATAAATGCAAAGTTCTAAATATTGGACAGGACAATAACCATGCCACATATAAACTAAATAATGTAGTTTTTAATACTACGTTTGGGAAAAAGGGATTTAGGAGTTCGGGTTAGCAGTAATCTAAAACCAAGACAGCAGTGCATAAGTGTTCGAAAAAACGAACAGAACCTTTGGCCATATCAAGAAGCATAAATAATAGGAGTCCCCCAGGTTGTTCTTCAACTCTTTTATATCCTTGGTTAGGCCTCATCTAGATTATGCTGCACAGTTTTTGGGCAATTTACAAAAATGGATATAAATGTTTTTGGGAAAAAGTACAAAGGAGGGTGACTAAGTTGATTCCATGTATCAGAAATCTTCCCCATGAGGATAGACTGAGGGCCCTGAATCTGGGACTCTCTAGAAAGGCGTGAATTAGGGGGATAATGATTGAGGTGTATAAATGGAAAACAGGAATAAATAAAGGTGACGTAAATACGTTAAAAAAATCTAGTATTGAAGGGCTCGCAGCAATGGCTTTTTAAATTGGGTAAACGATTCAGGAAGGATATAGGAAAGCATTGGTTTGGTAATAGAGTTGTCGGGGTGAGTGGAAAAACTCCCCAGTACAGTTATAGAGGCCAAAAGTTTTGTAGTTTTAAAAAAAGGCTAGATAAAATATGAGTGGGGGGGTGGGTGTGAGTTGGGGGTTATTAGTTTGTGCTACTAGGTCAGATGCCGTGCTCCTTCCTTAATGAATGAAACCCGACCTGGCTGGGGCGGGGGGGTTTGGGTTAAGCCGGGGAGATTTGGACCTGGGCCCCGCATGGGCCAGTAGGCCTGCTGCAGTGTTCCTTCTTTCTTATGTTCTTATGATTGTGCAGCGACCCAAAAAACATCTAGTTATTATTAAACTCAAAATGCATGACTAAGATGCACATCAACATACTGGTTCACAAGAATGATCTACTGTAAACTTGTTCCACTTGGCTACTTGTGTCTTTAGAACCTGTAGACTGTAAAATATAACTTACCTTAATGCCTTTTTAAGGGAGACAAGCCAACCATAGTTCACGAGCAGCATAACAGTTTTTTCAACATCAGGGGTGCTGACAGAGCATTCTGAAAATTTAAAAAAAATACTGATAAATGTTTACAGAAGTTTTTTCATGAAGTTGTTACAATAAAGGGAAAAAAAGGCACCAAGAAAATTAAACCCTATTTTCCCCCTCCAATAAGACACAAAATTTCATTAAATGAATCCTAATTTTAGATAATTACTAATTATATTTTTAGGAAGGACTAAACCTGTAGAGGTTATACAATGTCGGGGAAAAAGGGAGTCAATCATGCTCAATCCTAGGAATTGAAGGACAAGTACAATTCCTCGTTCAAGAAAAACCCCCTTGCTAATATCAAGGAAACTCCCATGAGAGGCCCTTTTTAAATTTAAACCCCTTTTAGGTCTGTGTCATAGAATTACACCCTTTGAGCTCATGGTCTGTGCTGTAGAACTACTCAATGAGCTTAGCATAAAAAAAAAATAAAAAAATCCCGCCCCAAGCAGTGCATGATGGAAAAAACGGGACCATGAATTTGGTTTAAAACTGTGAATTTGTAGTGTATTTTTGGTTGGATTTTATGGTTGTATTCTCGGTTTCTTGGTATCATTTGACAGAATTGAAGATATATTACAGATAGAGATGATTTTGTTTGGGTTTTCCCAGGACTGAATGTAGCTTGATATTAAGCTCAAAATGCCTGATATTCCAGAGGACACACATTGCGCCCCCTCATCCAATTTCGTCTATATGCTCACGAATCTGCTGACATTATTTATACAATTTTTTAAAAAAGCAGTAGTCTGATATTGAAAAATCTTCTATTTTTTGTGTGAATAAGAATTAAAAAAAGGAAAGCAAGCATAATATATGGGAGGGTTGGGATGTAACTAATGAACAGAGGAAATGTTGTTTTAGTACCAAGAATGTCTAAAATTGCTTATTCTAAACCCCTGTTTAATTTCTTTTTAAATTTTGTGGGGAAATTTGGGCCAAATTACCAATTTCTGATCATTTTATTGGGTAGTTGAAATAGTTAAATGGGGGGGTTCTTGTATTTAATCAACAGAATGGAAGGCATACCAGCAAAATGAGTTTGGTCAACTGGAACAATGGAATTGGAAATAGAACTAAAAGCAAAAAAATCGCTGATGCATAAATATGGCTGAGATCACTAACTTTGTAAAAACGTAATTCTGTAAGTTTTTAAAAAAATTCATATTATTGGTTTTTTTTCAGAAAAAGAATACAGTGGTCCCCCGGTTTACGATGGCCCCCAAACTCACCCTTTTATGTAAGTTTTTTTTTTTTAAATGTTTTTGTAAGTGAAATTTTTGGGGGTCAAAAAGGGGACAGTCATTTTACAACATTTTTTAAGGGAAAAAATTTTTTTTTGGGGTTGGCACTTGAACAGCTTTGGGGGAATAAAAAAATATCGTAAAGGGGAATTTTTGTATGTCATTTCAAAAAAATTTTTTTTTTTTTAAATTTTCCCCCCTAAAGGCAATTCTCAGATCAGGGGTCTGACAAAAAAGGGGGTTAAAAGGGATTTTTTGAAAAAAAATCTTTTAGTGTTTTATTATACATTTTACACAGTAAATTCAAATCATCAGACTGAATGATTTTGTTACAGTGAAACAAAAAAATGAAACCCAAAAATTTTGATAACACACAAAAATCTTTATATTATATGCAACAAAGCAGTAACCCTTTCAGGTCAAAAACCCTCTCCCAAATTCGTTCTCTGGGTAAAAAATTTTTGGGGAAAAAAAAAATTTTTTTTTCTTATGAAATGATAATCTTTTCTGATCATAAAAACCAAAAGTATGAAATTTGATTAAAAACTAAAGAATTATGCTCGCAAAGTTAGGTACGACTACATTTACGCATCGGCCATTTCGCCCACTTTGAGTCCTATATTCGGGCCCAAATTTCCCAAAGTTTCAGTCTACTAAAAAAATTTTTGCTATTTCGCCAGAATTCCATTTGTTCTATCAATTGAGTACAAAAACCGCCAATTTACTGATTTGAACTATCCAATAAAGTGGTCAGAAATAGGCAATTTTTCCAATTTTTTACAAAATTTTCAAAAGATGCCAATTTTAAAATAGGGGGGAGAATAAACGGGGGGACATTCCTGGTATTAAAATAACATTTTATCTGTTCATTAGTCACGCCCCCAGGCCCTCTTACATTACTTTTTTTTTCCATTTTGAATTTTTATTCTCACAAAAATAGAAGATTTACTGTTATTCGGGCTACTGCATAATTGTAATTATTGTATAAATAAATCAGGGGCATTTGTGAATGATATTAGACCCACCAATTTTTTGATTTTGTTTACTCTTGAACAGGCCCAAAAAACTAACATTTCCGCAACTTTGAGTTCAATTTCGCTACTTTTAGTCGGTAAACAGTTCAAAATCACCCTCTATTTCTGTAATATATTTTCCATTCCATCAAATGAGACCAAGAAAATACCATACAAAACTACACTGCAAAGTCGCCCCCTTTAAAACCCAAAAAAAACGGTCGCAATTTTTTCTCATGCACTGCTTTTCTGCAGGATTCTTTTTCGCATACTGACCAGCCAGCCCCCCTTTCTCATATATAGGTCCCCTTTTCGCAAGATTTGAAGCTGCTAGAATTTTGGCATAGTATTACAGAACCGACACTGGCTTCAAAGCCCTAATATTATGTCAACCCAAAACCGAAAAAGGGTTTAAACCCCTTTTAGGGGCCGCTTCGTAGTAATTTGGGGATGAGCCAACTCACTCAGATGAGCTGGAGCGGTGAATTTGGGACTAAATATGATAGAATGGGTAGATGCAACCAACGAAAGGAGATGCCTGGGGGACCACTGGGGTTATTGGGTGTTTGCCAGTAAGTATTTTTCCTCCAGCCAGCACTTGATTTCCCAGTTTTCTATTAAATCTATCACAATTAACCCTTTCACTGTCGGGCCTGTGATCCTAAACACACTCCCCAGTGTTGAAAAAAAATTTTAAAAGAAAAAGATTTTTCTTGCAAAAAAAATTCTTAAGATTTTTTTAAGTGTTTTTTAAAAAAAACAAAAAATTCATCAGAACTTACCGAGATATAGAGGTGAAGGTGACAGAAATTGAGCCAATTTTTAGCAACATCAGCAACTGCCGTCACTCGCTAATATTATTTTAACTTTTTTTCATTTTTTCATTTTTTTTTAATATTTTTTTTTTTTTTAAGTAACTTTTTTTGGGCCCGTGAGACCAAAATAAGATAATGTATATATATATCCACTCATTGTATGCAACACAATAACCACACAAACATTGTTATCATTATATTGTTGACAAAAGTTTACACAAACCCACACTGCTTTCCTCATCACCACGCTGCCTTCCCCCCCAACGATGGTGTTTTCCCCCACACCCACATGGAAATAAGTCATTTTTGACTTTTTGGTGGAAGGTTGATAATTAAGGGGTTTTCAGCACTATTTCTGGTATCCTGGGCATTGTTTTGTCACAAACTCCTAAAAACCATGAGATTCATCTTCAAGGACACCTCAATGTGTGGTAGAAGTAACATTTGGGGGAAAAGTTTCCCCAATTAAACCGGAGAATGAGGATTCCTCCCCCCCAGGCTGGGTGACCAAGGCGACTGAATTAGCACCCCCACAATGCACCGGCCTCCCCAATTTTTTTTTTATACTGCGACACTGACGACGCACTATTCTTTTACATGTAGGTCTACCAGTTTTTTGAGCTAGATTTGAAGCTGCTAGAATTTTGCCGTAGTTTTGGGATCGACACTGGCTCTCAAACCATAATATTTGGGACTGACAGTAAAAAGGGTTAACGAACCCTTAAAATTACTTTTTTTACCATGGGGGTCCACAAAGTTTTTTAATTTAAATAGGGTCCTTGTAATCAAAAACATTGAGAACTATGAATCTGCAACTTTTCAACAGGTGCAATTTTTTCCCTGATATTTTAGTAATGACATCCAAATAATTAAATCTGTCACCATGAAGAATATTATGAATTGTGAGTTCTATCTCTTTCCCCATTATGCCCATCTACTGTATTTTAGTTAACCTTTCAGGGTTGAGCCCCCCAAACCCTTTAACTCACCCCTCAGGGTCAACATTTTTTTTATGAAATGATGGAGAATCTTTTCCGATGGTAATGACACCAAAAGTATGAAATTTGATTTTAAAACCCAAATTATGTTCTGGGGTTAGTGATTTTTAAAATTTTTTATGTTTTGGGCCCGATTTCGCCCACTCTGAGCCTTTTTTTTTGGCCCAAACCCCATTGTTCCATTTTGCCCAAAATCATAGCTATTTTGCTAGAACTCCATTTGTTCTATCGGGAAACAAGAAACCCCCATTTACCAATTTAAACCCCCCCCAATAAAGTGGTCAAAAATTAAAAATTTGGAAAATTTTACAAATTTCAAAAGATGCCAATTTCAAAATAGGGTCCAGAATAAACAAGACTGACATTTCTGGCAAAAATAATATTTTCTCTGTTCATTAGTCATGTCTGGGGGCCCCCCTCTTATATTACTTTTTTGTTTTTCCATTTTAAATTTTTTATTCTTACAGAAAATAGATTTTCTGTTTGCAGACTACTGCATTATTGGAAAAATAGTATAAATAATATCAGCGCACTTTGAAAGAATATCAGACTCACCAGTTGACATGTATTGGGTGTGGGATGATTTGTTTCTTTTTGAACATCGGTAAAAATCGAACATTTCCGCTACTTTGAAAATCAATTTTAAGGTACTTTTTATCCCTGAAACCAATCAAAATCATCTTTTTTTCTGTAATATATCTTCCATTCTATCAAATGAGACCAAGAACACGGGAAAACAACCATAAATACCATATGAAAATACAGTGGTCCCTTGGTTTTCGTGCATCTCCAAACCCGAACATTTATGTAAGTGTATTTTCGTAATGCTGTTGCAAGGAGGGTCTGAAATAGACTAACCTACATGACATTATTTCTTAAGGAAATAAATTGTTTTGGGGGGCACTTGAGCAGCATTCTGGGGAAAGAATTTTCGGCGAAAAATGAGGGGGGACTGTACACTGCAAAAATCGTTGTTTTAAACCAAAAACACAAACAGTTCTTTTTCAAACTTTCGTGCTGAGGGTTTTTTTTTTACGACACACTGACCACGCAGACCCATTCTTTCATATGTAGGCCTACCAGCTTTCTTCCCCCCGATTTGAAGGCCCAGGGAAATTTTTGGGGATAAAACACCAACACTGGCTCTCAAGCCATACATAAACGGACCACCCTGAAAAAGGGGTTTAAAAAAATTATTCCCCAAGGCCTGGAAAAAAAAGCATCATACGACACAAAAAATACACACCTTTTAGACCATCTAGGTAGCCTTGCATCACAGCAACACGGAGTCAAATATTTGTCCTTCCCCCGTCTGAACTTGATCTTGAAGAATGTCAGACCATCTGAAACAAAGTAATATTTGACTATGAATAAAGACAAAACCCGGGAAAAAAATTTTTAAAAAAACTCTATAAATATAAGTGGCAAAAATCCCATATCTATTAAATTAAAAGACCATAGGAATCTTCCAATATCTGAAAGGTGAAACATGTTCCAAGAGAAGCTTGTAGTGTAACAATTGTAATAGAAGACATGTGGGACATAAGACGGGGGAGGTTACAGTACTGATCTCTGGGGTCCCCATGATCTCTACTAGCAGCCTCCCCTTGAATGATTTTTGCCGCTTGGCCCTTTCCCTTTTAATATGTTACACAAATACTAAGTTTTTCCCCTGCGCCTGATACCACCCTTCTTGCTACCTGAGAGGCAGATTATCTGGACCCCTTTGGACTGGAGGGTGGACAGGATTTTAAAAACCCAAATTTAAATTGAAATTTTTAATACAGGTGTATCCAAACAGGTTTCCCAATTTTTAAACCCCTAAACTGTTCAAACGTAGATACAGTGGACCCTGGTTATCGGCCATAATTCCCTCCAGAATGCTGTTCAATGCCGTTACTGAACGAATTTCCCCCCAAAAGGGAAAACGTAATGTAAATTAGATTAGTCCGTTTAGCCCCCCAAAATATACTTACAAAATGACGATCTTGCATGCATAAAACCCCGAAGGGAGCTACTTTTTTATTTTTCTTTCCCTTTCCCAAATTTTGGGCGATGGGCCTGAGTCCCCCAAAATGAGAGAATGGATCTGTGCACTCAGTGAGCAGTTTTAAAAAAATATGGGACCACTTATCCCTTTGTGGGAGCACCAGTTCAATTGAGCACCAGCTAGAACAAATAGTAGGGGCAAACACCAGGGATTCACTGATGAAAACCCCCCCCCTTTTAACCCTTTTTTGGGGGTTTCAGTCGTCCCAAAGGGGGCCCCACGCCTAGGGTTATGGTCATACTAGTACACCAAATTCTAGCGCCCAAAATCAAAGAAACAGGCTGTTGGGCCTAGATGTGATAGAAGGGGTCGGGTGCTGTCAGTGTGCACAGTATAAAAATTCCGGGCACCCCAAAAAGTATAATGATAAAAAAAAACTGACTGTTTTTTTTGGTTTAAAACAGCGACTTTGCAGTCTTTTTTATGGTATTTATGCTTGTTTTCCCGTTTTCTTAGTCACATTTTATAGAATAGATGATATTTTAAAGAAATAGAAAATAATTTTGACTGGTTTACAATGACAAAACCAAAATGAGGGGAAAAAATAGCGAAAATGTTCGATTTCTTCCGATGTTCAAAAGTAAACAAATCACACCACACATCCAATACACTTCAACTGGGGAAATCTAATATTCTGCACAAGTGCGCTGATATTATTTATAACCATTTTTTTACAATGATGCAGTTGATACATAACAGTAAATCTTCTATTTTTTGTGAGAATAAAATTCAAAATGGAAAGCAAAAAATAATGTAAGAGGGGCCTGGGGACGTGACTAAGAAAGAGAAGATGTTATTTTTGTGCCAGGAATGTCTGTTTTTTTATTCTGGACCCTATTTTAAATTGGCATAGTTTAAATTTTGGGGAAATTTGGGGAAATTGTCATTTTTTGACCACTATTTTTGGGAGTTGAAATTGGTAAAATAGGGGTTTCTTTTACTCAATCGATAGAATAAATGGGGTTCTAGCAAAATAGCTATAATTTTTGTAGACTGAAACATTGGAATTTTGGAAAAAAAGGGCCTGGGCAAAATCGTTTTGGGGTAAATGTCATGGATACCGCTTTAAATTGCAAAGCATAATTCCGTTAGTTTTGATCAAATTTCATAATTTTTGTGGCGTTAAGGGTCGGGAAAAAATTCTTTTTATTTCATAAGAAAAAAAATTTTTTTTTTTTAAAATTTTTGGGCCCTGAGAATGAGTTTCGGAGAGGGTCCTTTGGGCCCCCCAAAGGGGGTTTAAAAAGGGAAAATGGGTTTGGGTCCAAAGTTTAGTGGCTGTGAGATGGATGGGCCACAAGTGATCGGGGGAAATATCAAAACCTTGATAATAACCCATTTCAACATTTCTAATTTTTTTTACCACTGGTAAAGGGCATCCTGCCAGAATGTCTTATAATCTATGCCCTAAGTAAAGAGAAACGATTCGGAACATGTGTAATTCATATTCGTCAGGCCGGTTTACTGACTTTTTTGTTTTCTTCAGCTGTATTTTTTTCGTATCTTGGTCTCTGTCTGTCTGTCTGTCTCCCGTCTATCTCCTAACATAAGTATAGTTAACATACATACTGTAAATTAATAGGGGGAAACCAAAAAAAAAGGCTATAAAAAGGGTT